>JAQGBH010004591.1:0-16292 GCA_034698265.1 Sminthurinus aureus
AAAACCCAATTACCCAAAAACCCATGGGTTTTTGCTTTTTTTGATACCCAAAAACCCAATAAAACCCAATTACCCAAAAACACAACCCAGCACACTCTGTGTGTAATGTGTAATCTGTTCTGTTATAAATATCAGTAGTGATCACACTCTTACTTACATTTTGCAATTTTCAATTTGCAATGTGTGGCCTATGGATTTCCATTTCATGTGCACGAATATTATTATACCACACTGACTACTGACATTCACATTGAATATGGAATATTAAAAGCAGGAAGGCTGAAGAAGAGACTGAATGAAGAGATGACTAAATAACATTCGCTGTTCACTTGTTCGCTTGTTCGCTTGTTCGTTTGTTCATTTGTTCGCTTGCACGTCAAGAGTCTAGAGTCAGAAATATACACTGAACAGTGTACACTGTACACAGAACGCATTCAACATGTAGCATTTGATATTTGACATTGAAAATTGGAATTTGACTAATATCTTTGTTCAACTGGATGTTGGATGTTGGATGTTGGATTTTGAACGTTGAACGTTGAATGTCAGTAATATTTTTATTATTATTCATAAAATGGTCGTAAAAATCCTAAAATGGCTCGCATTATGTATTATGTATCAGTAGTATCATTCATCATTCATCACATGTAATAGAATACATAAAATATACACTATACACTACACACTACACAGTACATGACATATGTACATCCATGTGTGTTATGCCTCTTGTTACTTGTTACTGTTTACTTTTTGATTCTTCATTCAGAATGCTCCGAGAAGAGGGAACAGAAAACAGAACACGCAGGACAAAGAGCAGAACCAGAACCAGAACCAGAGACCAGTAATACAGATATCTGTAAAGATATGATGATGATGAAGTTACCCATTTTATTTCATTCTTTTTTATTACTTGATCCTGATGACTGAAGGCTCAAGACTTAAAACTCAAGACTCGGGACTCAATACTCGAGATTGACTTTTGACTGTTGACTGATGATGGTGGCAGTTGAGAAAAATGATAGGGAATCCAACGAGCTCATTCACTAATTACGTACACATATTTATCCTATCTCTCGGTTTTATCTGTGCATGTCTTGTCTCAAAGTGTAAACAGGTCTACAGTCCACAATCTACAGCCTAGTATCCAGAATCCAGAGTTTAGATAACAAGTAACGAGGCAAACCAAACCAAACCACACGGTAACGCAGTAACATGACAACCTGTCATCTGTCATCACGGTAGCACATCCAACATACAACAAGTATCCAAGTCTTAATGATCCACCAATAAAAATCCCCATCCTCATAATATAAAATGAAATGTTTCAAATTCAAAATTTATTATTTTGTAATAATATTTAGACATCCGGCATCAAGTCAGATCATTAAATTTGGTGTAAACAAAGCATCAAAACTTAAAAATTGAGAATCGAGAATCAAGAGTTGAGAATTGAGCCATTCCATCGACACGTCTTTATTTACAGATTTAATAATGCATAATAAAAGAATGATGATACTTTTTACGGGAGAATTTTTAGACTAGAAAGACAAAGACATGTTACTACATAAAGACAACCTGAGTCTGTCTATCTTTTTCTCTCCATTTCCTCTTGAGTCAGAAATTTAGAGAGAAGAAGGAGCAAGGAAATAGGAACGTGGAGCTATTGGTAAGGACAAGTAATATATTATATCTGTATTTATGATGATGTCACACGTGGGACGTGGGTGAAACATGCTGAATGCTGAACTAATTAAGACAATAATTACTCCTGTATGTAGAATATGTAGACTCTAGATTGTGGATTGTGGATAATATATTATGCACTATGCAGCTTGTAGCTTGTACTGTGCACTGTGCACTGTGCACTGTGTATTATACTGCTGGCTGAGGAGATCAGAACTCTGAGCTTACGCTCTACAATCTACACTCATTAGCAGAAATTATAAACCCCGTCACCATTTTGTGAGTTTTCTTATGTAATGTCAAATACGTAAAACAGGATACACAATACTAGTCACAAGTCAGAAAACCTGTGTTAATAAGACTAGACTTCTAGACTTTTCTCTGTTTCTTTTCCTGTTATCCAACATAATCCGTATATATTTAGTATTTACATAATTACCAAGTTGAGACAACTAAAGACGGAGAGAAGCCGCACGTGGACTGTAAAGAGGAAGGAAGGAACAAGAGACAAAAGGAGAAAGAGAAGAGAAGAGGGACGAGACAGGAGTCATGAAGAGTGACAACTCCAAATTAAAAACAAAACCTTGCACACACAAAAGTTACATAAGGCAGGACGGTTTTTTCATGTGTTCTGCTCAGAGACACCAACGTGTATTTCCAATTCCCAATTTACAGTTGACACGGACGGAAAAGTAGCTAAATTCTGAATCAACACTAACAATTGACAGTTGACAACTGACAGAATCCAGGAACCCAGAATCCAGAACAGTAAAATCCATCCGTTTGCAGAAAATTTTCTTCTCCATTCTCCAAATCCTTCTTGTTTTGTTCACCTGTTCCCCAGAATTTTTCTATCGGATTCTGTATTCTATGAAATATGAAATTTTGTTCAAACACCTTAATTTTGAATGAGCACTTGAGTTTTTGTTCTTGAGTCTTGAGTTTTGGGAACAGAACTCAATTTACTCGATGAATTTTCAACAGCAACTTTTCAATATCAAATATCAAATGATAAATGCTGAATGATGACGAATGCCTAAAAAATTGTGTAAAAAACATAGACAAAAGGTAGGAAATGAGTGTGACGAGACTATGCAAATATTGGACACTGGACACTGGAAAATGATAATAAAAATGGCGAGTAAATACGGATCATTATTTATTACTCTATGGCTTAACTTTGTCAAGTGAAGAGTAAAGATTAAAGAGTAGCTTAACCAATATGACAGTATGACATTTTAATTGTCTTTTGTGCATGTCACTCTGTACTCCATACTCTGTACTCTATAGATCATAAACTGAAACTCTACAATTACACATTTGACACTACAGACGTCACGTGTTTATCTGTCTACTGTCTACATTCTACATTCTACAAGGAAAAATATGCTCTTCTGAGATAATGTGCAGCGTAAAATGCATATATATTTACTTAGACGTCAAATCATCTTGAGATTTGATGTTTGAAATTCGACATAAAAAAAAATATGAATCGAGGTAAACAATAATTTACGTATTATTCAAAAATTTTACCTTTTATTTTTCTCTCTTGCTTGGAACAAGTTGCTTCTTCTTCGTCCACTCAATTCAATTCAGATTCAGACTTGAAACGGAAGACACTGTCAAATCAACCTGTAGAATTTTACGTCCATCCATCGCTTTAGTCTGATGCATCGTGAATTTTGAAGGGTGTACAAAAAATCAATAACTATTGCAAAATTTAAGAATAAACACTCACTTTTTTCACAATAACAAAACAATTCACTTTAATAAATAATAACTAATAATTAAAGCCTTTTCACTTGAATTTTATCTGTATTTTCATGTGCACTGTTATTATTATTAGTATTGTTTATTTCTCCTTTCGTCCACTTGTTTCCTTGTGATTGTGACTGTGAGCAAAATTCAAATCCAAATCCAAATTCAAAATGAGGGTAAAGGTATTTGAACATTTTCACTGTATTACCTATTTAAGTCGACTTTATGTTAATTTCTTTTCAAGTTTTCAAGTAACTTTGGACATAATTTTATATTTTTATGTTTCAACTTTCAACTTTCAACCAGAAAAGTATTCATTATTTTAAATATCAACTTTATGATTTTTATCCAGAGCGCAATTAAATCCTCTGAAAATAAATAAATGTACACTATTTTTTCCTGTGGGTTTGATTTTTTGTTGCACAAAACTAGCTCAAAATTCAAAACTATTAATAAAATAAAATAATTTGATGATGAGACATGAAGAATGAAGAAGAACAAGGAGAAGGATAGAAGATAGAAATGTTGTAATGCATTTTTATGGCTTGAGTAAATAATTGAATAATATGAAGAGTAAATACTACACAAGTTGACAATTGACAATGTGTGTTGTGTTTTGTGTTTCACTTTGACTCAACGTGTTACGTTTCACATGGAATTTGAGAAAGATAGCTGAGCTGAGCTGAGCAGTGTTCTATACTATCGGAGCCATAGGCCTCGACTGACTGAACTGACTACTGGCTTCTGGCTTCCTCACTCGTTCCAACTCCAACTTGAGCTTCAACTTCTCGCTCCTCGCAGTACAATTCCAATTCCAAAGTCTCAACTCAACTTAAGACAACTCAGCTGAACTACGCTCAGCTCAGTTCAGACACCATATCAAGCGATAGAATTCCGTGCTACATAATACAAAATACATAATGTGTAATGTCTAGTCTACATTTGTGTTTTGTGTTTAGTGTTACATTGATACGTTTGTGTGTGAGTGTGTGGATTTCAGTAGCCTTCGTCTTTTTCTTTCTTCTTCTTCTTCTTCTCCTTATTCTTGTTCTTTTTCCGCTTCTAGCTCTAGTTCTCTGTGGTCCTCTGGGTGCTGATGTCATAGACGGAGAAAAATAATAAAAAGAAGAAAACGCATTAGCTCTAATCTAATGTTACACACTGTGGAAAATGAGAGTTATTTTACTTGAATTCTTGAATTCTCTTACCATATACAAAATACTGGATACTGGACTTTATACCAGTGTTTTGACTTTATGTTTTGAGTTGTGAGTCTTGAGTCTTGAGCTTTGAGCCTTGAGACTTGAGAGCTAAGATATATCTTGTAAGTTGTGAGTTGTGAGTGTGAATATGCGGGTGGCATTTTTGTTTGAACTTTGAATTCATCTCGCTTTATTTTATTACAGCCGTCATCTTTTTCATCCTCATCGTTTTTCCTCTTGGATCAAAAAGGTCAAGTGGACAAGTTTAATACGACGAGGAAGAGTTCAACAGGATCAAAATCATTAATGTTGAATGTATTATGTACAATGTAAAATGGACTAGTTGGTGAAGCTGGGAGCATTGAGAATTGAGAATTGAGAATTGAGGTTTGAAAATAGTTGGACACATCTTAAAACCTTGCATTATGTATACATGATACAAGATACAAATCACAAATCAAACACACTTGCAACTTGGAAACTTGAAACATTTATATTAAAAAGATAGTAAAATAATAATAATTATATTGGAGTAGAAAAAATAGCTGCAAATCTATTTTTCATGGTTTATTCAACTGTGTAAACAATCAAGAATAAAGAGCAAACAGAAAATGGTAAATAAGAAAGAAATGGTCAATAGTCAATACGCTTTGATATTAACAATTGACTACATATATACATGTATAGAAAAACCAAAAACAAACCTATTACACTTTATTATTACAAGAGTCATTTCATAATTTTCCACATCTAATTTCCAGTATCAAAGATACATCTAACATCCAGCATGTTCAATGTTCAATTCTAATTTATAATGCAGCTCACTTTGCACTACATATGCACTATGCGATGTACACAGTTTAAGCAGGAGTGAAGAGAGAAGGCTGAATGAATCACTTGATAATTGTGAAAAAACAGGGTATAAAAATAACCACATGTATGTATATAGTGTATAGTGTACAAACATTTGAATATTTTATGATCCTATTGCGTGAATCACTCAATCCTCAACTCTCAATGAATGAATGCATTAATAACGGAATCTTCCATCTTTCAATTTATATTTACTTTTCTCTTCTTTCATTAACCGCCCAATCAAATTAACAGCTCTCAGCTCACTCTGTAAAATAAAATGTAAAACGAAAAAATGAACAATTAATATTAATGCAGACGTTCTCAGGATTCAGAATCTCTCGATTGTATGTAAATAACGAACATTTAATAAAATAAAAGGTGTAAATGTGCAAATGCATTGATTCAAAATTCTAGATTCTAGATTACGAAAAAAGTTTGAAAATCCATTATATGAATTCTAGATTGAGAATTGAAATGATAGTTGTAGGTACGAATTACGAGTATTAGTGACGAAGACGTTCCTGTAAAAGTTTTGAGTCTGATTTCATCATCGATTTTTATTTGTAAGTTTAAATTATGTACGTAAAATGCATCATGTATAGTGTATTATTTGTACAAGCTACAAGTATAAAAGACAATAAATGCCGCCTTTCTTTATTTCTTTCTTCTTTCATATTCAGAGCATAGGATGTTTTACACTGTACGCTTTACACACCGTACGATGTAAAAGTTGCTCAAATTTTCGGTATAAAGTATAATAAATAATGATGTGTATAAGTTTGTGTTTGTTTAGTTACAGGTTTATTGCCCAAATTAGACAAGAGCCGAGAGTCATTAGTAACTGCCAAAAAACCAGCTCCTAGAATCTAGAATCCGGAATCAAGAACCACGTCTGAATTGCTGAATGCAACTGCTGACTGCTGACTAATTACGCACATGACGACCAACTTACTTACCTATATGGAAGATGGAATATGAATGGAAAGAAGATGGCAGATATATTTACACATGGATATTCATTATGCACAATCAACAATCAACCTATTTTTCCTCCACTCTTTATTATTTACTCACAGATTGACTTTGACTTGCCACTAAAATCCATGTACAATCTACAATAAACTTGCACCAAGTCTTCACTCACAAGTCAGTTTCATTCAATATTTGCTAAACACTAAAGACACACTCAATGCTCAATGCTCAATAAATAAATAATAATCCATAATAATCATCAGTTTCCCTTGTTTTTTTCTACTACAAACTACAAAGTTTTCATTTCCAAGTATTACTCACAAAATACCAAAGGTTCTAGTTTTCTCAGCATCTAAACTCTAAACTCCACATCATATTTTCATTGTGTATAGTTTTACATTTGGGTTTGGATTTGAGCCAATAAACCTTGTATTTTTTATTCATGATTTTTATCAAATTTCTTCCCGCTAAATATGGAATATGGAATTTGTAGTATATTTTGTGGTAGGCACAACATTCTCAAGACGATTTCAAATATTTCTTTAATAAAAAGAATTGTTAAAAAATACCAAGACTAATTGTAAGGACACACTTTAAATTTTGAGGTTTGAGCTGTGAGCTTTCAAATTGAAATTGAATATTGTCAAAATAATGCGAGAAAATAAGGCAGGAAATGTGCAATGTTTTTTGCAATAACATGCAACTTTGCTCTCTCGGTCCAAAAAACCAAAAACTCTGGACTCTAGAGTCTAGACTCTAGATTTTTCAATGAAAAAATTAATAGAGAGAGAGAGACAAAATGAGTAAAGGAGAAATAAATGTGTATCAAAAATCAAAAGGCTGTATTATGCATCATGTGTATTTATATTTGTCTACTCAGGGTGTGTTCACAGTTCATCATCATCATCCTACAACCTACATCCTTCACGTAAATGTATTCATAATAATTATAGAGGACCAAGTATCACACATTTCATGTACAATAAAAATGAGAAAACCCCGTGAATTGTTTGGTGTTGATGTTGATGATGTGCTTACTTGTGACTTTCATGTTTCATGTGTATTTTCTCTAAATTCGTAATTAAAAGGCGTACTTGTGAACTGGATAGCTGTACTCTGTAAATATTACAGATTACATTGGAAACACATGGTTAATTATTCATGCCATCGGAATAGCAAACTTGCAAGCGTACTTACTAAATACTAGATACTAGATTCGTACGAACGTGTATTATGTATTATGTATTATGTGGAATGTAGAATGTAGACATGAGACATATATTTATGTGAGTCTGTGATTAGGATTTGACTGAAGCCGACTGAATTACACATGCAAATTTTCACCTCCTACACCTGTTTTCATGCCCTTTGGAATATTTTATATTCCTTTTACATCTCACATTTTATATCTATGGTCATGGCACAACTATTAAAGTGCAAGGTGAGCCAACAACCAACAAAAAACTGAAAACAGCAAGTATCAAATACCTCGCTCCTTCGCTAATCGCCAGTTGCTAGTTGCTAGTCGCTATAGCTCAATTCATTGGCTCAATTCCCTCTTCGTCTTAATTTGGATTTTGGATCAACGCCGGAATTTTACATGTTGAACGGTGAACGGTGAACGGTCTTTCAACTTTTCATAAACACTTTGAAATATCCAGTTCCAAATCCACATATTTCACAACTCACACGTATTTGACATTTGATACTTCAAAGCCTAACATAATAATCTAATGTGTGTATCTAGAATTTTTATGCATAAAAATAACAAATAACAAACTCCAACAAAAATCTCAAATGATTTCATAAAGTTTTTACAACTGCTGAAAAACAGTCGCATATTCAAAACTCCAACTTGAAACATTGAACACTGAACATTGAAACAAGGAAAAAAGTGATCTTGATTAAAATCGGAGCAATTAAAAAGTTTGCTGTGCATTTGAAAAAAATCTTATGATTTTACTTTTGGTATATAATTAAACATGACATGATGTATTTTTATGATTGTGAATTGTGAATGTGATTGAAATTCAAACTTGGAAATAGGTAGAAATTGGGAGAAAAAATATAGGTGTTTTATTTTAACCTTCACGCGTTATAAAATCTGTCAGCTGCCTGTCTAATTTGAAATTTCAATGCAAAACACTATGAACTGTGAACTACTGTATCAAGATTTAAAGATACATAAATAATAACTAACACAGATACGGATTTCCAATTTCAAAATTCATTACTCGCATGTAAACGGCAAATGAAATGGTAAATGCAGATTCATATTGCACCTTTCATTACACGCTTGAATCTTAAATTATGAATTATGAATTATGTAGTGTTATGCTGGACAATGAACAAGTAAATTGAACGATATACATAGATAAACCGGATTCATTATTTATTATTAGCGTTAGTTGTTAACAACTAAAATTCCATCATTCATTTCAATTTCCAATTTTCAATGCTATGTACATAATTCATAATTCATAATAAACAGATGCATGATACTCGATACTCGATACTCGATACACGGTAGATGAAACTCAAGGTTAATACAGGTGCAAAAATCTATAATCCATAATTCCCAAAAGGACAGATGAAAAGCGGCAAAAGTACCTTTATTTCCTTATGAAAAATTTTACACCTCATTTTTCTTGTATGTAAAAATTAAATCTAAATAATATCTATTTAGTATGTACAATAAATTGTAATTCATAATTCACATTACATATACATTAATTATTCAGTATTTCAGCGTTTAGTCTCACTTGAAAATTGGAGCTTGGAACTTTGTAATGTAAAAACAATGATGTTCAATTTTCAAACCAAATTGTCAAATCTTGGATAACATTGATTATTCTTGAGAAGGAAGATTCTTGTAAACTATTTTCCTTTTGATGAACATGACGCCTTCTTCTCCTTTTCCGTCGTTTCCTGATGGGAGCAAATGTATTGTAGAGAATTGGAGATGTGATGGAGGAGTAAAAGAGGATGATGAAAAGTGCAAGGAGTTGCATGTAACCCACAAAACCAACAGCATAGAAGATTGACTCGAGACCATTCGGATTTTGAACACTCATGCTAAACAAAAATCACAGTGGATAATTAGCCTTTAGGATTTAGAATTTAAAAGGCATGCGTCTTTTTCTAAATTATTATTAAAAATACATAGAAAAAATAAATCAGTCTTGGTATTGAACCTTTTTATGTAAAAAGAATAAATTAAAAACGTACTTGTTCGGGTCTTTAGGAGCCCATGTTTGTCGTACCGACATTTTTCACTTTTACTTGACTATTTTGAGATGAAATTTAATATTTAATACTGTAATAAAGTTTTAACTGGAATTAAACGGGTTCTACAAACTCTTAACCCTTGATGGTTTTTTATTTTTCTTAGTTTACTCCACTTTTTGTCACAAGTCACAAATACACAAACCAACAAAAAATATATTTATGATGTAAATTGTAATAATAATGTTGATCAAATTATCAATATTTATTATGGTTTATGGTGCATGATATAGCACAAAGCAAAAGACGGATTTAAAAATTTCTCAACTTCTCACCTTCACTTTTTTCTATTTTTTCTCATTCACACACTGTTATGAGTCTTAATGAGAGTTTCATTGCTCAAGGGTTGAAACTCTTTTAGCTCGCATAAACTTTCCCCTTCACTAATTACTAATTACTAATTACTATTCAATTTCCAATCCTCAACCTTTTTTACACCATAATTTTATCATTTTTATCCTACCGGTATTTACAGTACTTTGTACAAGAATTACAGCTATTTTTCTCATTCCATTTAATGACAGTTTTGGATTTTGGATTTTCAATGCCAAGTACCGTATTTTGACACTCCGTTAGTTTTAGTTTTACAAAACTTTCCAACTTGGAATAAAATGACCACTTAGTGATTCCACTTAGTAAACTAAAAACAATTTCAAGATCCAAGATTGAACATAGAAAATACACAAGAAAAAAAGTACAAAGTATATTGTCCAGTGTGATAAACTCTTGAGCTGGTTTTGTACACAAAACAAAACTTGAAGCAGATTTCATTCAACTTTACTTCACATTGTGATTGTGAATTGTGATTTGTGAAAATGTGTAAAATTTGGTTATTTTCTCTCGTGATATTTTTACTAGTTGTTCATTCGTTTGCAAGAGTAAAAACCAAAACCAAAAAGAATGATGATAAAAAAGAGGAGAGTAAAAGTAGAGGAAAAAGTGCTCTGGTTGAGCGTGTGAGCATGTTGTGGAATAAATTCTGGTCCTCTTCATGCCAATACTCTTCAGTGGTATCCAGATCTCGTAGATCCGTTCCCGAGCAACCTAAAACTAGAAATGCAAGAGAATTATTTCACTACATGTTTCCGTTGGCTAATGTACAAGCTCGAGATTTCGCGACAGGCAGATCTGCTTCTGAATCATCACCTTCTCTGTCCCGGTATGTCGATGATATTGTAGATTTGTGGCAGCAAGGATGTAAAAAACAGGACAAGCAACAACAACAAGAAGGAGATGGAAAAGATCCTAATAAATATTCAGATAAAAATCAAACTAAAAAATCCAGCCCTCCTCCGACCTTCAGGAAACGGTCAATTTGGAAAAGAAGCAGTGTGCGGAATCAAGGTATAACTTTTATAAACATTTACTTTCACTTTTTCCTTTTTCAATATTCGTCGTCAATGATTTAAAGAGAAATGATCAAAATGTAAAATTCTCTTGCTGTATTTTGTATTTGGAAATTTCAAAGGTGCGGCTTTAAAGGAGGAGAACCTGAATATAAATTACTGGAGAAATCAAAGTACACCCGGACCCGGATTCTACACTCAAATGCCAATGACAATGACAATGACTACGACGTACATTCCCCTTTCTCAAGAAGAGAAGGAAGAGGAAGAAACGACAATAGCGAGTATAAGTGAAGAAGAGGAAGAAGATGGAGAAGACGAAGAAGATGAGGATGAGGACAAATCAACAAAGACAACAACTACCGAAAATCCAGAACCTGAAAAAGTATCAGAAAAACCAGAGGAAGAAGAAGAGGAGGAGGAAGAGGATGAAACCACAACAACCACAACGACATTGACTCCACTTTCTGTCATTCCTGCGGACAGTGGTCAAGAGTATTTTGCCTCTTACGGAGGAGATATAGAATACGTTTATCCTCTCATCACTTTCACCGTCCCTTTTGATGGAGAAATCACGATTCTTGGAGGTTATCACGGCTTCAACGGTCTTGCAACTTACTAGTTTTATCACTTGTCAATTTCAAGTCCATATTTTATGTATTTTAAATCACATGCTCTCAAATTTTTTTGTCAATAAAAAAACGATTGTTGTACAAATGCTCAAGCAACTTTGTGTTCTTATAGTAGTTGAGTTCATTATTTATTTTCAATTATTCATTATTCATCGTACATACAAGGAAAATCACATGTTTCGGTAGTCACAAAGTAAGTAAAATACAATAAATTATAAATTGTAAAAAAGGATACATTTTTTCATCTTTTATATGGGAAAATACCCTTGAATCCGTGAAAGCCCAACAAAGTAATTTCTCCGTCAAAGGGTAAACCAAAGGAAATGAGTGGGAAAAAGTATTCAATATCTCCACCAAAAGAGGAGGAGAAATTATTTACCTGTTTAGAGGCAAGAGGTGAAAGTGTGGGGAAGGTTATGGGAGGAAATGAGGGGAAAACCGAGGGGAAAATTGAAGGCAATCCAAATCCTGGACCCTGTTTTGAATCTTTTTGCCCCAATGATGAATTTCCAAATGTATTTGTTGTTGTTCCATTTGTAAAATCGTCTTTACCGGAAAGTTGTTCAGCGGTTACATTTGTTGATACCTTTGTATTTGTTGTGTTGGCATTTGATACTTCTGGGTCTTCCACAGGCTCGATTTTAGTATTAGTAGTGCTATTCATTTGAGGAGTTGAATATGAGGCCTCCGTTTCTTGTGCTGTTTGATTAATAAAAAGGAAAAACAAATCAAAATATTGAGCTAATTAAGACATTTTTTTTTACAGATGTAGTGATTATTTATTGTAAGTTTGCAAACTACAAACTCCAAAGCAACTTTATATTGAAAATACGATATAGACAGAGAAGAAACTTACCCTGCTGTTCTCTTGGAACTCCTTGGTCATTTTCTCTCATCTCTTTGCATTTCGTTTTCCACAGATCTTTCACTGTATCAAACCAGCCGAATAATCCAGAAGATTCTTCTTCTCCGTCTTCACTATTTGACCTCCCCTTCCCCGATTTAATATCGTCAACTGTCACATGTGCCATTGGATATAGGAACTCAAATACCTCGTCTACATTACTCACATCCGGTATTTCAATCGATCTTTTTGATCTGGACACAAGTGTGGAAAAGTCACAGGAAATTGACCAGAATTTTGCCCAGGCGGTTTTTATTGTGTCACGAAAACGAAATCCTTTGGATTCTGTTCCAGGTAAAATTGGAGAAAAAACAGCTGAAAGTAGACAGAAAATCACAAGTTTTTTCATTTTGTTCAACTACTGATGTTGCCTGAATTCTGAATGGGATTGTAAAAAAAAGAAGAGAAAACAGATGTGGACAAAACAAAGAAATGACAGAGAAAAGTTGCTGACAATAGCTGATTGTCGTTAAAATCGTATGTACTTGAAAGTTGAAAGAACATGCAAAGTACAAGGTAAAAAGTAAAGAGTAAAGTTTGAAGGGTGTTAATGACTTTTTGTGACAAGTCATTAGTCATCCAGAGTAGAGTTTAAAAATTCTAGAGTGATTAGTTGTCAATGGTCATTAGCGAAAACAATAATTATTCTTCAAAAAGGCAATGTACAGGTTCTAAAAAAGACGAAAATTCAACTGTACACGAATCATTCTTACCATAATTAAGACACCCATTTAAATGCGAGTTAAAAAAAACGGTTGTGCATTTATTTACACAAAAAATGTATGTATTATGATACCAGAATAATACCAAGTATTATTACTTGGTATTATTCTGGTATTATGATCAAATTCAATGCAATGAGGCGCGAAACTATATGGTTTAAAAAAATAAATCGCAGTTTCCATTCAATCTCAGTTATCTTCGTAGTTAAAATTATTTATAAATCTAAATCTCGAGTGAACAAAGCACGATCAAAACTGCATGTGTTAGTTTAATGCAGGAAGCGTGTTAATACTTTCATAATTAGTAGACAATTAGTCGATTTAATACACATAAATATTTGTGCACCGTTCTCTGTTGTCTGTGTTTTGCATTTTAGTTTTGCAAATAGTCACAGAAAATTAACAATTAAAAATGACTCACGTTGAAGTAATGAACATTGTGTCTTGGGCAAAACCATTTAAATCAGCATGTTATCTTGTGGCTCTAAATGTTTGTCTCTGGTAATTAAGTAACTATTTTCATTTATTCACTCCTCTCGCAAAGAGTATTTTTTATTGTTGTGTACAAAAAGTTGAAAATTATATTTGTGTGGTTTAAAATGTGTGATTTAAATGTAATTTAATTGTCATTTTAATTGTAGGTTTATACAATGTCAGCGTCCCGTGTTTGTCGTGTCCGTTGCTACATTAATTTACTACCTACGATACTTGTGGAAGCACAGAATTCAGAAAGAAATTTTGGTATGTTTTTACATGATGACTTTATAATATTATGAGAATTGAGAATTATTACTAATTAGATTAAAACTTAAGTAAATTAATTCCTTTCCTTTGTTTAGGTGGATCCTAATGATGAAGAAGATTGGAGTGATATTCATTGGTATGATGTTGAAAGATCCGTGATTGAATTCTACAAGTCTGTGTTGAGGGGCTGGCTAGCACTGAGAAAGGATAATTATTATTTGGTACGTGTACAATTTATAATTGATAATCAAAATATTTCAAGTTTTAAAAAGTACTATTACAATAGTATTCACTCATTTCTGATTCATATAAATAAAACCAGTTGATAAATAAATAACAATTTGATTTCTGTTTGTAGTGGATTATCCTCACATCAATTTTTTGGATTTTCATGGCAAAATTAGCTACTCATGTCAGTTTTGTAAAATTCTTAGTCATTATCTTGAACGGTAGCTTTCTGTTGGGTCCAACATTAAAACAGATCCCTACTGATCTTTTGGATTCTTCCATGTCTATGGAGACTGTTACTAATTCGGGTGTGAGTGTGTCAACATCAACAAATCCGAGCCAACATGAAGTACGTCGTACTTCAGAATATTTACAAAGGCAACATCGTCAAGAACAACAACAACAAAATGTAAATTTACCCAATACAAATTTGAAAGATACTGTTTTATCTACAATTATGTCAGCAATCTCATCATCAACAAGTTCTCTTCGATCCATTTCATCTCCTTTATCTTCATCTACTTCAAATACAAATACAAATGCTCGAAAAATGCCCGATGAATTTTTATTTGATGCAAAACATTTTGAAGAGTCAAGCTCTTCTTCATCTTCATCCTCACCGAATTCACCACAGAATTCTAAATCCAGTTCTTTTGAATTGATTAACAACATGTAAATATATATACGCACAATCCTATAAAGAATTTGAGTTTATAGCTTTAAGAAATATTATACGGATAACGGATAGTACTGACGAACTGTGGATATTTATTAAAAATAATATTCACAATCCACTTTGTAAAAGTAATAAGTAATAATAATAATAATAATAATATTTATTATTATTGTTTTTAAAATTTATTACTTATTACACAATTTTTTACTTTTGTATCGATTGATGTTGCGTGTTGCTAAAAGTCTCTCCAATAATGTGACATAATATGAGAAGTGAGAAGGCTGTATACTTTATATATATACAGTAGGTTTATGGATTTTTTCAGTCTTGAGAGTGTAATAGTGTATTGTGAATGACTTGTCTGTATGTGATTTATGATGATTGACAATACATAAAATGTCAAATCAAATATTAAGCTTTATGAAGAAGATTACTATTAATTATTATTATTAGAATTTTTATAGAATTGTAAAGTACTAGTTTTTCCGGTTTTTTTTCTAAAATCCTCTTCCGTCGTTTCTCCCTTTAAGTGAACAAAGTACATAAAATATAGCTTTAGTGATAAATATTGATATTCAGTTTGTAAATAGTCGTTTATGCACCCCCGCACTGTGTGTAATAATAATAGTAATATAATTAATAATAGACGCATGACATATGTAATAAATGTTTGGATGCACATTGCACACTAATCATAATTGTTAAGTACTTAAATAACAATAGTTAGTAAATATACAGTAGGTAGAGATTATTATTTTAATTCTCTACCGATTACTTACATGTTATGCTTGTTATTTATTGTACCTTATTCCTACTCTATTATTTACTATTTACTGTAGACATTAGATACTAGATATTTTATCCCATGTTTACCATTTTGTAATGTACAAAAAAAGGGAAAGCTATTGTAAAAGACTGTACATTTGATTTATGATTATGTGTTAAAAGTTAAAACGTTGCCTATAGAATTTAGAGCTAGTTGATGACACCTTCATTGCTTAATTTAGATGAATAGACGAATAATGAACAATTATTATCTTTTCTTGTCATGTTATGGTGGTCGTCTTTAGTTAGTTAGTCATCGTCTCAGGTTTATCCTATGGTTATTTTTTAGTTAGTATCTAGTATTTAGTATTTACCTGTTGGTATGTTGATTTTTTGAGCATTTATATTTTTCTCTAGTTACATTATCTGTAATCTATAATATAGGGGGTAAAACCATTTTTTATTCAAAGAAAATAAAGGTCTCTGATGTTTTCACCAAACATTTGCCGAAACGACA
>JAQGBH010004592.1:0-16291 GCA_034698265.1 Sminthurinus aureus
GTGGACACAAAGTGGACACAAAGTGGACACAAAGTGGACACAAAGTGGACACAAAGTGGACACAAAGTGGACACAAGCTGATTCCGTTTCTCCTTTCGGAATGAAAAACACGTTTAACATACGGAAACGTTTTGAGTACATCTTTTTCGCATCGTATTTATTCCGTATTTATGATTTATGACTCATCTTGTTCTCAATGTTCCAATTTTCATCCGCTCTCAGATTTTCTCATTTTTGCACTGTGCAAACTCTAGCCTCTTTATTCTGTATCATTTCATATTCAATTTAACTTGACTTTTCCACGTTGTGTTTATATTGCGTATTTTAAGTTTCTTTTGATTTTCCGTCGGATTGTAAAAGTGAAGAAAGTTAATTTGAAATTGTAATATTTAATTTGGCTACTCGTTCTGACTGACATAGCCCGGGAACTCGATTTTAAAAAAAATCGCCGTTAAAATCCCTCAAGTTTTCAAACTTTAAAAAATCAAGTTTGCAAAGTTTTCTATCTTTCCCTTTTACGTTCATATTGATTTTAATTTTTGTTGTAGTTAAACGTCACCCATTATTTTAGTGAAACAAAAGCAAAATGTTGCATCATGAAATCTGCTCAACACACCATGCACATTCTTTTTCTTTGTTTTTTTACATTCAGCTTTGAAGTTGGAGCAAAAAGTGTTATGGGTTTCAAATTTCAAAGGTACAAAGAAAAAGCAAGTGCGTGAAGTTTATAAATAAAATAGACAACAGTTTGAGACCACTTGAAATTTTTCATGTGCTGCTTTCGCGGTTTCCACCGCAGATTCTCTGCGTGTGGTTTGGTCTTGCTCAATCTGAAATGCAGCACAAAACTTAAACAAAAACAATTTAAATTAAATCTAAATACATGATTGTGATTGAACTGTTTTGTCTTACTGTCTGCGATTAAAAATACACTATACTCTGTACTCTACTTTATTCTATCGGTACAAGTGATTAAAGGAACGGAAAATACTCATTCCTCATTAGTACACTGAAAATGTATACTGTCAATTTTATTAGTCACAACTCGCAACTCAATTGTCACCATCAATCAATTTTACATGTTCAATTTTCAATGTTCGACAGGTTAAAAATTTATATGCTAATTTCGTCAACTTTTCATTTTTGTCTTCAATTTATTCGCTTTGGCCGGACTTTGCAGCTGCTAACTTGATTCTTTTGACTCTTGACTCTTGACTCACAACATTTTTACGATATGAATCCGTCGATAATCAATCATGATTCGTTTGTAAATTTTACAATACCAGTCACCACAGATAAAAATAATAAAAAATTTGTAAATGAGATTATTTATTTATCAACGAAAATTATACGTACACTTTGTTGCTCCTGCGAAACTAATTTTGTAATCTCAAACTCGACCTAATTTCAATTTTCGATAAACACTTGCTAAAAAATATTGACTTACACGTTCAAAATCAATTGGACGATTCGGTTGTGAATTTTGTAAACTGTAACTGTAATAAATCTCGGTCGTGGCTTGTTTCATTTTTACAAAGCAAAAAGAAGAATTTAAAACGATAAACAATCCACTGGGGAAAAAATGAAGAATCAATTCAATTTTTGGATCGCTATTTTGATATTTGTTCAAGGTAAAGTATTTTGTAGAAACTGACGTTGTAGTTTGTAGTTATTTTATTCCCGTTTAAACTATAAAATGTTTTACTATCCACGGATTTTTGTTTCTAGTGCGAGGACAAAATCCGAATCCGAATGCGGTGACTCAAACAACAGATCAGCCAAACACATGTAAGAAATATCTACACATAAAATCATGCAGATTGAATTATGTAAACAGCAGACAGGGCCGTTTTTTGGTTTTAGGTGCCCTCAGCAAAATTTCGCTGCTTCAGTTTATTTTGAACCCTTTGTTTGCCTTTATTTGTTTTCAGGTTCTTCTGGATTTCCAAAAAGCTGCTCGGAAATTCAATATGAATCTGGGTCAAATTCCTCACAAAACTGCGTGATTTATCCCGATGGACCTGATGGCAATTCTCTGGACGTTCTCTGTGATTTTGAAACTGACGAAGGTGGATGGACCGTCATCCAGAAAAGGTCAAGTGGACCACGTGAAGAATTCTATAGAATTTGGGATGAATACGAAACAGGTTTTGGTTCGTTGGAACAAAACTTTTGGCTGGGACTTGAAAAAATTCACGCACTCACGAGAAACGGTGATACGGAGTTGAGAATCGAACTGGAGGATTTTGAAGGGGAAAAAAGGTATGCAAAGTATTCCAATTTCTCAATTTCCGGTGCTTCCGATTTTTACCGCCTGTCAATCGGCGGTTACGCTGGAGATTCAACTGTGGAAGACTCGATGACAAATACTCACAATGGAATGCAGTTCAGCACAAAGGACAAGGATAATGATGAATCGCCGTATAGTTGTGCCAATTTTTTCCCTGGCGGTTGGTGGGTGAGTTACGAGTTTGAAATATTACGAGTTTTGACTTTCGAGTCATGAGATCAATTACAAAATAAAATAGTTGAATTTCAATCCAACCCTTCAAAAATCAAAATTAGCAAATGCTAATACAAGAAATCCAATTTTTTAGCACAAAAGAACAAATTGAAACTCATTTTTATGTTTTTTCTTTCTTTGATTCAAAATATTTGTAGTTTGAAAACTGCATGGCATCAAATTTAAACGGAATGTATCGAGAGAAGGAAGAAACTGTCTCAGACGCTTATGGAATAATCTGGGGCTCCTGGAAAGGAAATTCCTACTCCCTGGCAAAAACAGAGTTGAAGATCCGCAAGCGGAAATGAACAGGAACTACAATTCATTTACATTTGCAATTTTTGATGCTGTGCATCTTTCATGTTGGTCGGAAATTGGAAAATTAATTTTCTGAATTGCCTTCTTTTTCTTATTTGATGAATAATAAATTTGAAAAATAAGACATTTTACTCTTTATCTTTATTCTGCCTTTTGCATGGCATAATGACGGATTTTGGGTGCTACGAATGTACATGATGAACAATCAAACAGAGCGCAACACATGAGACATCTCGTGTCAGAGAATCACACCAGTTGCCTCATTATGCCCCTTTAAATTAGTCACAGCTCTGTTGGAAAAGGAAACATTTCTAGAAATACGTCCGTCTGCAGCGGGAGCGCAAGATTTGCATTCAAATCTCAATTTTCCGACGGAATCCGTCGTCAATCGTCGATTCACATTTTTGACATTCTCTGTCAAGTCTAGATTATTGTAGATTCTAGATTTTCCTGGGTTACATTTATGTTAAGTTTTCTTCGACGTCCTTATTGAGTTTCCGTACAAACTTCTCTGAAAATCGAGGTATAAAACAAAAGGATTTGAAGTGATTAAAGTTGTCAATCTTATAAGTTATTTCGTAGTAAATAGGCAAAATGATGCAAAATGATGATGCCAACGAAACACCATGGAGAACGGCACCATTTCGTCAGAGTATGGTCACTAAAATGTAAGTTTTCAATTCATTATGTTTTAGTTTTCTGTCTTTTTTATCTTTTATGCTATATCGTAAAATCATTATCAATTATAAATTATGAAAAGAAACATAATTATCAATACAATAGTAACAATGTGATGTTTAAATAAAATCCTTTTGTAATTTTTAAAGTGACGAAACAATAGTCCAGTGTGGGTCTCTAACAACAAAGACTGCAATTGAGATGGAAAATCAACTTTTCTCAAAAGCCAAAAACAAGGTAAGAACTTTGGTCTGGTGCAAAAGTTACACCATGTAACAAGTAACGTGATTTGTGTATATTATAAATTATAATATCACAAATTGCGTACAAAATGTCAACAAAATGCTCATTAAACAATAATTATTGTAAACTCAAGCAAAATACGGTACATGAGGTATCATAATAATATGATATCATTTTAATATCAGCCTTACTATTTTTCATGTCTATTACAAGTACATTTTATTGCATAAATTATTCCACTAACGTTATTGCCTTGTTTTTTTTAATTGTAGGACGAATACTTGTCTTTTGTGGCACGTCTCATCATACATCTTAAAGAAGTGGGAACAAAAAAGTTTGGGCCTCCACCTCCTCCAGGTAAATAATTTACAATTTAACATGCATTCCTATCTATAATAATTATTATTATTATTTCATACGTATTTATTGTCGTATTTTAAATATTATTTATTATTTTACCGGTTGTATTTTTTTACAATATTCTTTGCTAGCTATACAGAATGCACAGGGGCCATTGGACAAATTATTAAAAAATGATTTAATTATTACGACAACTCAAAAAGAGGAGATGGAGAAACTGGGTCGATTACAAAATGCACTTGAATTTCAAATTAAAAGTTTTGAACAGATTTTAGAAAAGCCGAATGCCCTGATTTCTGGGTTATTTACAGCTGTAAGTAACAATCACAACCACTCACTTTTATATCAAAGTTTATACTTACTTTTGTTTTTGGTTTTGTGTTGTTTCGTCTTTTGTGCAACTCTTGATTTTTTATTGTTTTTGCTTACTTTTGCATATATTTGATATTCCTTATTTTTTGTTTCTTTTTATTTGATTTAGATTCGTGTTTTGATAGAAAAAAGTAAAGAAGAATCAAATAGGAAGGTTGCTGACAACCGGAGTATGCCTTCTAGCTCAACCCACAACAATAACAACAACAACAATATCACCAATGAGGTAGGAACAAATGTTATTTTTATTACTTTGACTATACAAACATTTTAATCACAATTAAAACCCTTGAAGTAAAAAGTAAAAAAAAATATTATTATGTGTAAGGAAAAATCATAGTACAAACAGAAAATATAGATATTCGAATATATTTTATAACTATTTTGTTCATTTTACAGTTGGAGATTATTCAAAAATTTCATGATAATGTGCAGAATGTAATCAACACTTTTACTTTAATTCACCAAGGAGGAAACGATGCAAATCTCTCCTTCATTTTGCCTACTGTGAGTTATTACTTCCCTTGACCATTTTCTTATAATAATAATATAATTACTAATTTTTGAACTTGACCTTGTAGATTCTAGATTCTTATTTTGTGCATTGTTATTTTTGTTTTATATTTTGTAGCTGGTTGCAATTATGACCAAAATGAAAATTGTCTCTGGATCTGCCTCTGGCTCTGGCTCATCAGCACAAGTTGATGGAAATGTGTGTGAGCAGCAGAGTATTAAGAGAGCAAAAATAGCAATACCGACAAGTTCTGAACACGAAGAAGTGGAAGCAGAAGATGAAAAAGAACATGCTCTTAAAAATGGTGTAGTGAGTAAATGATAAAAAAAAATTATTATTATTTTATTATTTACTATTACAGTGTTATAAAAAATTATCTAGTTTGTTTGCATTATTTTATTATGTTTTTTGTTTGTTTAAACTTTATTAACGTGATACGTTTTTCAGTATGTACATAAGTATTGTTTTCCAAAAATGATCACATAGGGTTTAAGCAATAAAATATAACAAGGTTTAATATTATAGTAATTTTCAGTAATCTGTCGTGACCAAGATTATTTTTCCTCGTTCATACTAAATTTTGCATATGAACAATTGAATGGTTTACTTACAAATTTTTTTTGGTTATAACTCGTAATAATTTTTGCATAGGATGGAGTTGACAGTTAAAAGTATGAATAAGTACAAAGGTGGCAACTGGAAACATTATTTATTGTTTATTTTATTATACCATTGTAAATCATAATGTTAAACGCAAAATATCTACACATATCTTTTGTACAATCCATAATCTATAAATAGTATAATGTAATTTATAACGTGTCTTTGTAGAATTCATAAAAAAATACAGATATTTGCATATTTTATAACGATTTTGCGCATTTGGAGTTGCAGTTGGAGGAGATTAAAAAAAATTATCATAGTGTCATCAAAAGTTATTCCAACTTTTGATTTTGTTTTGTTTTCTTTTGTTTAGGTCCTGAAAGAGTTATTTGAGAAGTTTGAGCCCTCTGAATTATTCCGTCTTCGGCTCGTCTGTCATCAATGGAATGAACTTGCTACATTAGTTCTGAGAAAAAGTGATGCTTCCATAAAACTAGAGCTCAATAGGGATTATGAAGAGTTCCCAGGTTTTTGTAGCATGGAAAAATTATCTCAACTGAATGATGTGATTCTCCAAAATCCAGTCCAAGCATTTCCAGTAGTTTGTTTTGCATTCAGTTGTGATGATTTAAATCGACCAGAAGCCCAACGGTTCTTTTCAACCTGTGGAGATCAAATTAAAGCATTGAAGTTGGAAATGAATACTTATGAAACAACTAGAGGAAACCATCACTTCCCTGAAGACATGAAGGAAGAATTTGCTTACACACTCATTTCAACATTTAGACAGATTCTGGTCAACCACTGCAAAAATATCCAGCTCCTTCAACTGGAAAAATTTCCCAAGAAATGGAATGACAATATTTGTGCGGAATTGTTTCCAGAACCCAGAACACCAACCGGAGCCGGAACAAGTCAAAGAGCTCTCATTCCAAAATTGAACAAGCTGGAAATACGGATGGAAAAATTCACAAGTCCAAAATCCTTTAGAATAATTCAAGACATAATTCAATCCTCCCCAAATTTAAATAACATTGTTAATTACAAGATAGGATTTTATGATTTTTCCACTTCTGCAATTGAGAACAGAATTTATTCAATCAAAGGATTTACTTTTTCTCCAACGGCTGAAGATTTGGATCTGCACTTGAAATTTGCACAGGAAATCCCAAAACCGAGGTTGAGTTCAATGTACATTTATTTGGATCTGCTGGACGAGCATCCGGAGCTGGAGGTTAAATTAGTTGAAGCACTGGAGAAGCTCCTCGAGTCATCAAAAGAAACTCTAGTTGAATTTCATCATTTTCCAGCTCACTTGTCCTACGTCCGCTCTATAAAAATTCAACGGCTGGAGAAAGTAAAGCAAGTGAAGGCGGTGGATTGGGAGGAGAATGAACAAGATGTTCCAAAAATATTAGAAAATTTGAGTGCACTTCCAAAGCCTCTGAAATTGGCTCACATCTTTCCTAATTTGACTACACTTGAACTGGAAATAACATCAACGATTGAAACGAATCACTGGAAAAATTATTTTGATTATTCTCAAACTCTTCCCTCCGTCAAATGTTTGACTCTTGATCCGTCTTGTCCAGACTTTGTACAGCAATGCGGCTCCATGTTTCCCGCAGTGGAAAATCTCAAAATTGGTATCAGATTTGAGAAATTTAAAGAAAATATGCATTTAATTTGGAAGGGATTTCCCAATGTTGAGACTTTGATTGTAAAACTTAATGGAGTTTTTGATGCTGATGATATTCGTGTCCAAGATTGGGATTCAGCCATCACGGGATTTTCTCCAAAAAAGTGTGTTCATCTCAGGAATAATTCCAGACATGTCAAGATTCAAGAGACTGATTTTCCAGGACTCAGAAAAAATCCTTCAATTTTTGATGCTAAAAGTAGGTTATTTTTTTAATTTTTTAATTTTTGGTTCCTCCAATTATCATTATTTATTATTTATTATCTTCTTTATCACGTACTACAAACCTTTAAAATAACTCGGGCAATGTCTATAATAATTTTGGTTATTTTTTATTTTGTGTTTTAGACCTCCAATCTTTCACTTTGGACTTTGCGTGTTTGGACGAAGAAATTACAACACCCGTCTTCTCGCATGTCGCTGCCCTTTTTGCATTTTGTCCAATGCGTGAAAAAAATCAACTCGTGTTTAAACTCACAGATTACGGCAGTCATGGGCGTAAGTGTACAATAATTCAAGCTCTTTACTTTTGAGTTTCTTTACCAAATTAACTTGAATTTAAAGTACAATGTTAAATATTAAATAATGGCGTTTGGTAAATTTTCCAATATTTTATATGATGATATTTTACATTCTTTTAAAATGTTTATGATTCTTTTGTTTCTTCCTTTTCCATAGAATTTGACGCTGCTTTGCAGTGCATCACTCCTTATATCAACTAGAAACGTTTGTGAAAAGGGAAAACGAACTGTTAAACAAAATGCACAAAATAGTCTTAAAATATTCCAATATCTGTATTCTGTATTTGCTGTTTACGTTTTATGGTTTTTACTTGTGCCTTACATTTGTATCTTTTATCTTGTCTTGTATTTATTATTATTATTATTCTATAGGTGATTTTTTTTCAATTACCTATAGCCATGAGACGTCCCTTCTATAATTTCTAATTGTAATCTAGTTAGTTACCATGGAAACGAAAGGTTTTTGTATTGCATTCTGCATTCTACAAAGATACGTTATAAATTTTATGTATGCTCTTTATATGGATTGAATATTTATGATTTACAATGGTAAAATAATAAATGATATTGCCGTCATTTTTTTTACTCAATTTTGACTGTCAACTTCATCCTATGCAAAAACTGCTGCGAGTTATAATTAAACACATTTTTTAATCAAGCAAATGTATGCAACTCAATTGGAAAATATTTCATGTTTTCTCACTGTACGATTTCAACGCCGCTCATGAATTTAGGTTGTCATTGGGACGCATACCGGAACAAAGTTGTGCTGGGGGGTATTAAGTACTTCGGGCTATTCACAAAATTTTAATGTCTACAATTAAGTGAACCACTCACCACTATTTTTTTTACATGTACTTTCTGTTTTCAATCCAATCCAATTAAAGCATCAAACCATTTTTAGCCCAGTGCCAGCTAAATTTTCATACCGACATTTACGTGGATTTACATAGATTCTGTGAGCTGTGAGACGGTGATGAGCACAAGATGTAGGATGTACCAGACTAGACTGAGGACGGACTCGAGAATGGAGAACCGGAAGTCAACTTGGTTTGTCTATAAAAGGACAACAGATATCAAATTGGGCATTGAATTCCAAAGTCAAGAAAAATTCTCTTCTGTCATTTCAGAATCATTTGCTTGCAAAGATTTTTTTAATTCTTCAGTTTTGAATGCCCTTGTGAACTATTTCTTGTGTAACTGTACATAAATTTTTGCTCGGCCGTCATTCAATATTTATCTGGCTCACAGTCAGCATTTCCCGTATCGTGTACAGTGTACAACGTACCATTTAAATCATGTCACGCTGACTTTTGACTTTTCAGAAATCCAGTTTTTATGTTGGTTGAAAAAATACTTTTCAGCTTCAGCTGCAGAACCTGAAAAGGTATGTAGCACGATCCTTAGGCTGTCGAGTGTCCAGTGTTATCCCAAATGTAAAAATCCCATGTTTGCTCCTGTTTCATAGTAACAAATTCTAGAATCTGGAAACTCTAGAAACCTTGAGGTTTTTACGTTTGCTTTGGGATAAAACGGAACAGCCTAACCAGCGATCACATAAGCTGTGCCATTTTGTTAATGGAAAATTGCCAACACGACAAAGCATGCGGATTCATCCATTTGTACTGTCAATTGTGTATTGTGTAACAGGAAAATTTGATTACAGCTGCTCAAACAGAAAAACAGACGGCCGTACATGCAGGTCAATAAATACGTGACGCTACCGAGTATTTTAGTCCGTTACTTGACTTTTTACTCTTTACTCTTGTGAAGGCCTAAAAGTTGAAGAGGAAAATTGGGAAGGAAAACTCCTTATTGGACTCTTTTAAAGTAAAAAACTGGAAAAAACGATAAAATGATGTTGCCCTTGTTTTCCTCATTTGGACTTTCTGTTGGCTGGCTTCGCTGGGCTTCTTGGTAATTGAAGCTGTGGTGACGTCCTGGCGTAAAGCTGTTGGACTTTTGTTAAAGATTTATTTATTTATTAGGCCCTGTACCCGCAGCCTTCTTTCTGGCATGGCAGAATGTGGGACTTTATGAACGAGAGTTGTACTGAATATTAAATATTGAAAATGGAGAGTGAAAAATGAAATGCAAATTGATTTATTGAATATTGAATAAAGGAGCAAATTTGACGGAATGTTTATTATTTATTGATTTCATTTATCGTTTGTGTGGTTCAAGCTTGACTATTGACTATACTCGTTTCATTGTTACTGAGCTCCACAGAATCTGCATTATAGATAGGATCTGAATCAGGGACAAAACTCTGAACGGCGTTCAACTAGAACAAACAAATTATGCTGTAAACCGTTCAAATTAAAATTACCAGTGAGGAAATTTCCTTGCTCGTCATCTTCGTAACTCAGAATTCCGTTCATAAATAAATTCCTTCCAGGAATCAATAGACGATATGAAGAATTGTACATTGTACAGGTTGGAAACACGAAACATGGAAAAATGCAAAATGCAGAATACACAAGGCCATTCGCTGAAGTCTACAGCCTACAGCCTACTGATATAAAATACTGTGCTCACAATTTCTCTCTCTTTTTCTCATTTTTTGTTTGTCTGCATGATAATAATTTTGTCCATCATCCATCAGGCTAAAATTAACATGTAACACGATGAATCATGTGGACAGACTCAAATCCAAATGAGACGATTTGATTCCAAATTGAAGATTTCTAATGGATGTACATTGTACAATGTACAATGAACAAGTTGTGCATGTTGCGAGAGAGAGAAAGAGAGAATGTAAAATTTAATATGTAGAAAAAACTGTCCTTGAATTGAGAGCGATACAAAATACACAATTATGTACTTAAGTAATACATGGCAATTGGCGATTCCATAGTCCAGAATCAAGAGTCAAGAGCAAGGGAATATCGCTGTATATTCCATATTACATATTTGTATTTAATATTTTATCTGCATCACACATGACACATTCAAAATTGTACGCCCACGGCCGACACTCGACACTCTTAATGTTTGTAACTAATAATATAAAATATAAAAGCTAGATCGAGATTTACAATTAGACTCAACTTGAACTTGTGTTTTAAGTTTTAATTGAATTGGGAATTTTTTGGATGTGATATTTTATTCAAGTTGGGGAGAAGTGAAAAAGGGACATTTTTGTTTTTCATCCAAAAAATGTGGATTTATATGGTGACTGGAATTCCGGTGTTGGTCTACATTTTGTGGAAACTATCTGGTTGGTACAGCAGTGGCAATGATGATTATTGGCCGAAACGGGGCGTTCCGCTTGCTCTCGCTTCCGAAATGTGGAAGGTACTAATTGGTACAAAGCCGTTTCACGAAGTGGACACCACACAATACAACCAATACCCGGAGGCTCCTTACGTCGGAATTATGGAAGGGCGAACTCCCGTTCTCATTATTCGGGATCCTGAACTGGTTAAAAAAATTAGTGTCAAGGATTTTGATCATTTTGTCAATCGGAGAGATTTAAATCTTGGCGGGGTGCTGTCTCAAGAGGATTTTCTTTTTAGTATGACTGGTACTCGTTGGAAGGTGAAATAAAACTAAACAGCAGGAAAAATTCATATCACAGTATTTTTTATGTGCTGAATAAAAAAGATTTTACATGTACATTAATCAACATTTCAAAAAATTGAAAACAAAATTTTTTTTAATCCTTTTTAGAACATGAGAGCTGCAATATCGCCGACCTTTACAAGTGGTAAAATTCGGCGCATGTTTGACCATTTTGAAAAATCCTCGAGACAACTCGCGGATTTTGTTATGAATAAACAAAATCCAAATAAAAGTGAAACTGAAACTGAGGTTGAAAATGGGACTGTGCTTGAGCCGCGGGAGGCATTTGCCCGTTTCTCAATGGATGTAATTGGCTCAACTGCCTTTGGGATTGACAGTCGTTGTCTCACGATGGAAAACTCTCCTTTTTATGAACATGGAAATCTTCTCCAAAAACCTGGGATTGTTCGGATCTTCAAGATGACTTTTATTGGGTTTCTCCCAAAACTGTCTAAGCTAATCGGACTAGAATTTTTTCCAAAGGAATCTGTCAACTTCTTCACCTCAATCATCAACCGTCATCTGGACGCCCGGAGAAAGGGGGAAAATCATGCCGGTGGTCATCATCAACCTGCTTCCGATTTCATTCAACTCATGGTCCAAGCACAAAAACAAGAAGTCAAAGAAGAAAATGATCTTCAGGATGACCTAGCGGATTTTGAACGAGATGCAAGAGTACAAAATGCAAAAAAAGAACCAATCACCGACAAATTTATTATAGCCACGGGTTTTGGCTTCTTCGTCGGCGGATTTGACAACACTGGTCCAAAAAAATTATTATATTTTTTACAAATAAAAAAGCTTTGTTTTCAAAAATAATAATAATTTACCTTTTTTGTGTCCACGTCTAAAATTTTTATGTATCAAATTTAACAGAGGCGATTTTGAGTGCGGCCGCTTATTATCTCGCCGTCAATCCCGAACTTCAAGAACGACTGCGAGAGGAAGTGGAACAAATTGTGGCGGATCATGATGGAAAAGTGACCTATGACGGCGTAGCCAAAATGGCATATATGGACATGTTCATCTCCGAATGCCTTAGAATTAATGCACCAGTCATCCGGAACGAGAGGAAAGTTACCAAAGAGTACAAAATCCCTAAAATTGGGGACCACCCAGAAGTCACTCTTCCTGTGGGCTCTCTTGTCATTTTCCCAGTGTTGGCATTTCACAAGGATCCAAAATATTGGCCAAATCCAGATGTTTTTGATCCCGAGCGATTTAATCCAGAGAACAAGGCAAAGAGACATCCCTATGTTTACATGCCATTTGGACATGGGCCAAGATCATGCGTACGCTCATTTATTATATTCATAATTAATAAAACGGACAAATTGAATATTTATGCCAATACAAAAATAATAAAAATTGGCACACAGTAAAACTGAAAATGAGCATGTTTTGTCTATTGTTCCATTTTCAGATTGCCATGCGATTTGTCCTCACTGAAATAAAAGCAGCTGTGGCGCATCTCGTTCAGCGATTTGACATCCGGACTTGTAAAGAAACTCCCATTCCAATGAAATTACAAGGTTTGTTCATTGTTCACCTAATATTGATTATTGATTGAAGAAATTTTCAAAGATATTCAAATTGTTTTGCTTCTTTTCCCTTGAATTTTGAAAATATTTTAACGCGAATTTTGAATTTTGCTTTGTCATTTTTTACAGATTTACAGGGATTTTACAGACCCGCTGCGGATATTAAATTGGCTTTTGTCAAAAGAAACTAAGAAAATTAAACTTTCAAAAATTCGTTTATGATTGGTGATTTATGATGCTGTCAAAAATTTTATTTCGAATGATTTTTTTTGTGCCGTTTGATATTTTTTTGACATGAAATTACGAAACACGATATTAAAATTCTTATCAACTACGTTAAAAGTATAAAAAATCCCTGTTGCACAGAACACAGAACACGTGGAGTTTCAAGCTTAAAAAATGGTTTTGTTTAACGTTTATAATTATGTTTTAATTCTTTGATAGTATTTACATTGCACCCTGGGAGCACGAAATAATGTTCTATTACTTTATAAGTGCAAATTGCATGGGAAAAAAATGATTGGCGTCGAACTTTGTAACCTGCTCATTGCTCATTATTGAATCAGTTTTGGCATTTCATATCTCCAATAATGTGCCATTATGTGGCACATTTCATCATCGAAACGATCAGTTCTATCCTAAGTTTTGGCTCTCGTTTTATTTTATCAAATCTAAATTTCAGCTCCTATATTATTATGCTTGCAGAGTACTGCAGCTATATAGTGAATTTAATGCGCTGCTAGCTGCTAGATATACACACAGATTATAGATACATAGATATACCTAGTCTCTTCTTCTTATCTTCACATTTCACATCGTCTTGACGGAGGACTAACAAAGAGAGAGAGAGAGAGTGGGCTGCAGAAACATCAGAGCGAGAGCGAAAAACCAAAGTTTTATAATCCCCTTTTTTCCATTGAAAAGACTACAAATCCTTAGCTAAGTCGTTTTAAAGTATACTTTTACCCGTACTATTGTCACTGTTTTTTGTACTGCAGGCTGCAGCTGAAGAGGATAGTGGATAGTGGAAATTTTCAACAATCCAAGTTCCAAGTTCCAATCGTCAGCGTCAATTTTTAAGCCAAAAGTGAAGTGTAAAACCAATTCGTATATTTTTAATAATAAATGGGGCTTGAAACTATTCAAAATTCTTCAAACATATTCTTCACCATTGTACTTTGGCTTTCCGCCCTTCAAAATTTCGGTACGTTTTGAATTTTGAATTTTAAATATGAGTATTTTGTATTTTGGCATTCCATTTTCCCAGTTTTTCCGTCTCTTTTAATTTTTAGCCTCAGCTTGAAACTGCGTGAAAATTCATTTATGATTTGTTATTTGTTGATTAACACAGGAATTAATGGCGACTATCTGATGACGAAAAGCCAATTTCCAGTGGACACATCCTCAACAGATATTTTGAAATGGGCAAGGGATGCAGAAAACTCTGGAGATTATGACACAGCAATCGACTGGTACAGCCAATTAGCTCAATTTTACGAGACAACCTTCGGCGCCGAACATGCAGACTCTATTACCCTGCTTCAAAATTTGTACCGGGTTTACTTTAATTCCCAAAAACTTGACAAGGCGTTTCCACTAGGCTGGAAAATTTACAAAGCACAAGAAAAAACCAGGGGGAAAGAACATCCGGACACGGTTGTTGCCCTTGCTGAACTAGGCAAAATTTATTTAATCCGAGACAAGTTTGAAAAGGCTGGGGAACTTTTGAAACGAGCTTATCGACTCTCGAAAGCTCAACTGGGTCAAAATCACCCACAAACGATAGACATACTCTACAATTTGGCTCATGTCTACCGCTTGAGCACAAGTCGCAAGCATTCAAATTCAATTTCAAATGTAAATGTGGATGGAAATGCGGATGCGGATATGAATGCAGATGTGGCCCTTCATTACTACAGGAAAGTGTATCACGTGAGGTCAAATGACCCAAAAATTGGTGGAGAACATGAAGACAGTGTGCAAGTTCTTAGAAACATTGGAGATGTCCTTGCCATACAGGACAAGCTGACGGAGGCGGTAGAAACGTATCAAAAAGTATTGGAAATTAGAGCCAGAAAGCTGGGCGAGGATCACGCTTTGACCCAAGAGGTCAAGGATGTCCTCCTTGCCACCCTTTCCAGTGCTGGACAATCACGAAAAGCCATTAAACTTGTCAAGGGCGATCCCGCCAAAAATAACAACAACAATGACGATGACGATGAAGCACTTTTTACCATTGTCCAAGGAAGAGCCTTGGTGCTAGTTAACAACGGGGAACTTGCAAAAGCACTGGAAATGCTAAATGAATTATACGACCATGAAGTTTTAAAACGCCACCAGTCACCAAAAATTATAACAGTTTTGGACAAGCTCATCTCCTTTAGTAGGCAAAAGGAGGATCTGGATGAAACTCTCAAATGGGGAAATGTGATGATTGACCTCGCCCAAAATCAGAAACAGAACCAAAAGGTCAAAATCACTACTGAAAAAGATGGTCAAAATATGATTTTGGTCCATCTCCACGCCATCCAAGCAGTTATTTACGTCTATGTCCAGAAAAAGGATGAGAACAGGGTGGACGACAGCTGTAGAGGTCATCAAAGGTCAAGGTCAACCAAGGTCAACCGCCATTTTTGAAAAATATTTTGGAATAGTAGAGGATTTGGCGGTTTTTAAAGCTCGAATCGGTAAGATGGAGGATGCCACCATTTTGTATGAGTATCTTGTTCAAAATCGGGATCCACAAAACACATCCCCAAAAGCCATCCTCTCGATGGTAACATTTGCGCTCAACAAGGATGACTACAAAATGTTGAGCAAAATCGCTCAAAAATTCCTAAAAAATGATCCACAACCGGAAAAAAGAAGAGCAACAACAAAAGAACCCGAGGAAAAACATCTGGATGAAATTCGAAGCATCGTGGCTCAAGTGCTCTTTCAAGCAGCAAACAAGCTCTTTGATCTAAAATATTACGAGGATGCCTTTTCTCTATTTGAAACTCTGCAGATGATTTGGCCACAAAAATGGACTCAAGATGATCCAAACAGTTCCGCCCTTTTGCAGAAACTAGCACAATCCGCACCCATGCTCGGGAAAGTGGACCAAGGGTTCCTTTCCATTCAAAAACTGGTGGACGCATTTAAGATCAAGATAAACACAGAGCCAACCACAACCGGTGAAGACGAACGAATGCAAATGACCAAAGTCATTGAAATGGTTGAACAACTGCAGGAGACAGTCAAGAAGGCCTTTGAAGCACCTCCGTTTCTAGAGAAACTTGTAAAGGACCAGTCCGGATTTGGGCTAAATCGAGACCCTCGATGAGACCCATACCAAAAGATGCGTATTGATGAGAGAAACTCAGTGGTATAAGT
>JAQGBH010004593.1:0-16290 GCA_034698265.1 Sminthurinus aureus
TTTTTTTAAATTTCTAGAGTACAGGGGTCTCAAAAAAAGTACTGTACTCTGAAAAAAAGTACGTCTGGCAACTATAGCCATGCTGGATGCTGGATGCCGGATCTCTGGATATCTGGACGAGGGAGATGAGAAAGTGTAGACTGCAGAGTGTACTTTGTACATATGTCCTATTATACAAGGAACGGGACAAGATAACACTCAACTACAGAGGCATACTAATGAAATTTTCATCCAGAATCCAGGATCTAGGCTCAACTCTACATATCCTACCTTCTATGTTCTAATTGTATTGACTATCGAAATGGATATAAGAACTGGCATAAAGTGCATAAAGTGGAGACCACTCAATACTCAAACTCAATGCTCAATGCTCAAAGTTCTCTTTACTTTTTACTTTGAGACTTTCTCTCGCTCTTTGTCTGACCCTTTTAATCTAACATTTCAGTATTTCTCACTTGCTACTTTCTATTCTTGAAACTATCTACAATCTACAATCTACCTTTCTATATGTGAATCAGAGGCTACTGCTAGTGTAACTTTGGAGTTTGGAGTTTGGAGTGTGGAATGTACCAAAAAGTAACTATGACAACCAAATCACCATTTGCTACACTACTATCCCAATAAAACCTTACAAGAGAGAGAGAAAAAGAACGAGCGCAGGTGAGCTTTTGATTTGATTTGACGTGATTCGATTCTTACTTTTGCTCTTGGTCGGGCTCACAAAATTTAGATAAGCTTAGGATAAGCTTAAAGCAAAGGTTATACGGTACAGTCAAAACAAGAAGAGAGACAATAGGCAGGTATAATCCGAGAATTAATAAACCTCAGTATCTAGTTTCTAGTTTCTAGTTCATAGTTTACACATTGTACAAGGACACTAGTGGAGTGGTTACCTATTTTGAATTTTATCCATCAGATATATTCTGTATAGATTATAGAGACATTGACAATAAATACAAAATACTTACAAACACACATGACTTTTGAGCATATTGAAATTCTACCGTCTGCCTCTTTGTCATACTTTATGGCTCGATTAAATATTATGCATTAAGCATCCTCATACACCTGTACTTTCGTTCTGGAAATTTCCAATTCAACCAGCGGTTTTCTAATTCTAACCTCATTTGAGTTTGAGTGGGAGCTCCAGCTCCGGATTTGACCGGATGAGTGAAAGAGACAGCAGTGCATGGAAAATTTCTTGTGGGATTGCATCTGACTCCGTACTTTATACGGTCATACATTTATAAAATTGAAATTTGTTGAGTGTTGAGCTTTGAGCTCCGAGCTTCTACTTTTGAGTTTTAAGTTGAGTAATTAGGAAATTAGGAATTACGATAGGACATGAAGAGAACTACTGAATTTGCATAATAATTCAACTAGCAACTGCACTAAATTTTGCAAACTGCAAATATTGTGGTTGTGGTCAGGCACATTTGTTGAGTCAATTCAATTTCCAGATATTGAGTACTGTTTATGCCAGTATTTATAAAAATATAAGACAAACAAATCACGCGGATTTTATAGAGAAAACGTGAAATTTCACAATGAGAATTCATTAAAGTGATCATAGATAGATGGAAAATGGAAAGTCAAGCTCAATTGTCAGCTCAGGCCCAGAGTAGAATAACGTGATTTCAGGTTTGGCCAACGTTTTAGTTTTTAGTGTGTGTACATTGAGCATTGAGAAGCCCGAAGGCCAGATTTCAAAGTCTAGAGTCTACAGAGTCTAAAATCCCTGCAAGAAAGCTTCATATAAACTTGTACTAAAATGTGCACACAATATGGTATTACGTGCTACATGAAGAATGAACCAGTTTCCTTATGCATGCTCAATGCTCAGTGTACAATGTACAAGGTACAGAGTAGATATTTCACAATGTACAAAGTTCCATGCACCATAAACTATACATTGTATAAGCTCCGTGTAAAAACATGCGTAATGGTTAATGGTGAGCGTACATAAATTTCAATGACGTTCCTTTTATCCTCTCTCAGTATTTTAATCCTACCACAAATTAATAGCAATAAAACCTGTCGTAAATTTCAATTTTATACAATGGAACCCAAGGCGGTAGAAAATAGACATACGTTCACACATTTGATACTTTCCATTTCAAATTCAAACGATAGGCCCACGACAACAAACAGCAACAAACAGTTAGCTATCAATTCAACATGTAACATGGAACCTGTTTTCTAGGTACATGATTATACAACTGTTCATTGCTCATTGTTTTAGTCTGGTTACTGGTTACTGGTAAGCGCTACATCATTACATGTAATTTATTGTTACTGTGATCTCATCTATGAGAAAGAGAAGACGTCATTTCTCCTTTCTGATTATACTACATTATCTGCAAAAATCAGAAATCAAAGATCAACTACATGACCTTTGTCAGGCTTCGTGTAAGCATGATTAATTATCAACTAATAATGATGATTGGTCCACCTGTCATCATCATTATTATTATTATTGCTGTCGTCGTGTTCTATATTCTATATTATGGTATACTTTACACTCGAAACTCGAAAGTAGTTGTCAGCTATGGTTTCAGTCTATGCCTCATGCATGATTGTAAATTTTAGACAGTAAAATAAACTGAATGACTCACTGGGCGGCCGGCTCTTGAAATAATTATACACTTTATAGATCTATTTCTATTTCTAAGAGCCCTTTCCTTTTGTACTTTGTACAGTAATATTTTACACAAATCCAGTTATCACTCTCGACTCTCGTACATTTAATTTCCGCATATTGTTGTAAACAAAGGGAAGAGCAAAGAGTGAAGAGGTGTACTCATCCTCGTTCTATCTCAAAAACCATCAACCGCTGCACCATTTTTTGCTGGCACTTGATGCAAGTTACCACTGATGCTAGACACTAGACACTTGAAATTATCTGGAAAATGATCTTATCCATTTTATCAAACATGAACAAATGAACAATTGAAAATGGAAATCAGACAAGCTTATTACTCATTGCTTTGGCATGGTGTGGTATTGAGAAATAAGTCTTACTTTTGAAAATTTGTTTAGTAATAAATACAATTAGGAGAGAACTAGAAAGGTTTCAAAGTTTCAAAATATCATATTTACAAAAGTACTTTCTTTCAGTTTAAGTGTTGGAAACGTTACAACTTACAACGTTGATACCCGGGATTATAGAGCACAAAGGTTCGGATAAATTCAAAGTCGAAGCCAAAGCCAAAGCCGTAGCCGGGCATATTAAAGAAATGGAATGACTCTATGGCTCTAGGCTCAAGGGAAAAGAAAGGTCACACACGGGAGTAGAAATTTGGATCCATCCATCTATCTATCTACAAATAGGAATCATATTAAATGGAAAGAGAAAATACGCGACACATACACACTTAGGCTCATGAAACTCATGAGTCACAGTCTTCTTACTCCTTTTTGTTTTTTGTTGGTTGCATTTTCTACCGAGGTCTAGAAAAGACTAAAGGACCAAAATACTAAAAACGTAAAACAGTATACAAAGTTTCATGGTGATGTGATGGTAGTTTGGAATTTGGAGGAGATTGAGAGCACTGAATCTAAATCTAAATCTGGATCTGAATCTGAATGTAGATGTGGCTGCACTAGGGATAAAATATGCAATATCGTGCATAATAGAATTGTGTATGTCTATAAATGTAAGGTATGATCAGGAAAACTAGAGAGAAGGAAAGTACGACAGAGGACACGATATGATATGACACGACAACTGCAACAACAACTGAATAGGCAGACAAGAAGAGAATTGAATTTTGGATTTTGGATTCGACAGGATTTGCTAGGCTGCTAGACTGCTAGGCTATGAGCTAACCTAGAACCTAGCCAGAAGGTTTCATCTTCTTATTCGGCCTCTTCCACATCCACATCCACATCCACCACCACTCATGTCTATTATACATTTTCCTCTAATATAATATCGTACTATAAAATGGATTTATGCATAGCCGTTGCCGTTGCTGGATCCTACCAACCAATGGTAATGGCGATGCAATGTCATGAATTGCACTACACGGAACAGAACACAACTGCCACCCTGTTATATAATATCCAATGTACAATGTACAGTGTACAGTGTACAGCGTATAGAGTTCAGAGTATAGATTACACATGATACCGTAAATAATATGAATGTGATGGAAGAAAACATGGAGGAAAATACAAATACAAATACAAATACTAGTGAAAAATATTTAGTAACGTTAAAAACTACTGCATATTTTGAGAGTTTAGATATTGTCTGCCGAGTATTGAGAATTTAAATGTATGTATTTTTATACTTGAAAGGTAGAAGGACTTGAACAAAAGAGCTCAGAACTTGGATTCACTTTTTGTACGGATGGCTAAAAATCCGTATCCGTAGATCTGACACGGTACATCTGACATGGTACATGGTGGAACGTCTTGGTGTGCACTTCCGTGATTTGGCCTGTCGGTCGACGTTGAAATTTTGAAATCTTATCTTTTTTCATGGCAATCGCATATCATATGGTGCCCATCTTGTCTTGTATATGTCTATATGAAGAGGCATTCGATCTTGGGATTTTCAATATTTTCAATATTCACAATATTCTCATAGTTGATGGATGTCTAGGTACTAGGTACTAGGTATTTTCTGCAGTCTACAGTCTACGGTCTGCTGTCTATTCAAAACAGACTACAATTTTACAAAGAGTCAAGATCCATATTTTTCTAGGCTCTAGGCTAGCATTATGTGTGTACTGTATACGGTGAATTTTTTATCTTTCCATGTAGCCCGACTTTCTTTTTATTCCAAATCAAAAACCAAAACCTTCGGCCTTAAAACCGCACCGAACAAAAAAACGGAAGAGAAATACATACAACATACAGTTAAGTATAAGTAGATGGGTATAGACTCTAAACTATAGACTATAGACTATAGAAAGAAAGGTTACTGTGGTTGTGCACCGAGTTTGATATGTCATGGATTCATAATATGTTACAGGGTTTGATATAATGTAATATCAGTATACGACGAGATGGGATGGTAAATCTCGTGTAATCTCACAAAATATCAAGCACCAAGCGTCAAGTGAAGATGGCTACTAAGGTTTCTCACGAATCTCTCCCTCTTCTAATAGAATATCTTTAGGCTATAACTTTCTCCATACTCCATACTCCATATTCCGTATTCCGTACCAAAAGTAAATATAAAAATCATAATCTTTTAGGGTGAAAAGGACGATCCTGATAAAAAAATTGAATGTTGAGTGTTGAGTTTTGAATGTCATCTGGATTTATGGTATAAAGTATAAAATGAGGCTAAAACATCCCGACAAATCTTGATTTTGCTACACTTGACTGAAAATTCATCAAAACGTAGCTCGTAATTTGAACGTTCGGCATGCACTAAAGCACTGACTCTAAATTATTTATACTAGGTGTTTACAAAGTTGCAATGAAATTCACACTGACTTGTGAGTTATGAGACTCGAGTAAAAATAATAATAATCATCAAGTACAGGTGTATAATCCAAGGGCTTGATTGCATTCATCAACCATCGAGAAAAAGGGTTGCAAAGGTTGCAAAGGTTGCTAGTTGAATGTTAAACATTGAAGTTCAATACTTGACACAAAACAAAAAATAGAAAGGAAGAATGAAGAGGGTCCAGAATCCAGAGAGGTGAATGCTAGCGGCATCAACATCAACATCAATATCAATTATAATTGTGTAGTGTATATGGTTTGTGATGACGAAGTATCAATTCATCTATGATATTGACTATCATAAAGCTCATGATAGTCAAATCAACTTAATCCACTTGTAGAAAACATCGCAGTGAAGAAGAGCTGGTAACTGGTAGTCGAGAAAAACCGGTCTTCAAGAGCTTGAGAACAACTTGACTCACAACTCAAAAGTCCGTATGTGATATGATGTACATTGTACATATCTATTAAAAGGATTTGTTTTAATATGTACATGCATTGAAAATGTACAGGTAAAAACATGACTAAGAGTTGAACAAGATGCACAATGCGATGAGAGTTTGTGTAGCATCTCTTGCTAAGCTGCAATTAATGAGGTTTTTTTTCTATTGATTGATGATTGATTGTGATACAGCCACAAGATCCCAATATTGTAGATTCTAGACTCTAGACTCTAGACCCTAGGATGATGCAATTTGCATGATATTTATATTAATATAAATTTTATGGATTATTCATCATCTTGTTCATTGAGCAGAGTTCAGAAATGTTCTTTTTATTAAATGGAGAATTGAAATTGAGATCTGAGAATTGAGGAAAATGAATTGCTTTTTCAACCATGGAAATTTTAATCAATGTAAAACAACCTAAAAATGGGTTAATTTTAAAGGTCTTATCTCTGTTCTGTATTAAAACCAAAGTTTGTATTTTGTACATGTGCCTTGTCTTTCCAGCTTTGTTTAGTTTTGATACAGGAAGAGTAGTAGAAGATAAAGCAACAAACTCCGACCTCCCCGTCCTGAGTCTTGAGTCTTGAGTCTTCAAGCCAAACTCTTTTCTCAGTTGAACAGTGAATACATATTGACTGAAAGCAACTTGTCTCTCACTCTCTCTGTCTTTCTTTCTTTTCTCCGCCTTTTCCACTAATACCCCATGTTATTATTATTATACACTGCATGTGTTGATGTCGAATCTGGCTTGATTCTAGATTCTTGATTCTTGAGTCTTCTCATCAGCTCATAAATTCCTCTCTCATTAACTCTTCTACTTCCTTCCTTTCCACACCATCTTAACTCTCTCTCTCTTGTTGTCTCCTGCTGGTGCTGTACTTTTGAATTCACATATTCAAAACTCCTATATCCTTCATCCTTTGTCTTCCACCACCAGCTAGCCAAACAACCTCAATGTTAACATTGAAATCTCTTTCTTTGTCGCATCTACACAATGTCGTATCTGTACGTGGCCTCAGCTAATAATAAACTTATGCTAGTTAATTCATTCATTTCTAACATTTTTATTATTTATTATTAATATGCACATTTGTCGACAGCCTACAAAAAATAAAAAACAGGTAAACATTCTTCACTAGTCAATAGTCAATTCTTTGTTTACAGACATTTCTTCAATTGAGCTACATTAGTAACAACAACAACAAAAATAATAATAATAATAGTAATAATAATAACGGAAACCCAGTAGATGGTACTACTTTTGTTATCGCATAATATAAAAAGCATACGATATTTTTTATAGACTATAGACTATAGGGTTTTTGACCGAACATGGGAAAACCGTTGTCATGATCACGACCACGGATGAAAAGGGGAAAGGAGGTGAGTTTCCTGGCTCAATCATAATCATTAGTAGTTAGTAGTTAGTAGGAGACAGGATAAATAATGATGGGAGAATTCATATTCGGTTTCGAATTGTGATTGGAAATGGACGAATATGCAATTCCATTCCATTCCAGGATTTTACACTTTAATAATTTATTGATCGTACTCATTTATTTTTATATCTGTAGAGGTAAAGACTAGAGACTAGAGAATAGAGAATAAAATCTAGAGTCTAGAGTCTAAAGTCTAGAACTAGAGACATTTCCCGTTGTACTGTGTAGTTTGTAGACCTTGGGATGAAAATGGGAATGCTGAGAGAAAAAAAGTTGTAGCCACTGCCACAACCACAACCAGACACAAGAAAAGAGAAAAAGAAAGAGACAGAGAAAAAACAGCCATTGCTGATACGGTGATGATGTGACACAGGGTGGAAAAAATAGTGGAGAGTGGATAGTGGAGACTCGATATAAAAGAGAAAGAATAGGCACAATATACACTATATGTGTGCATGCATAAATACAGGGTATACTCAATGTACTCAATATAATATACAGTACACATAGAACATAGTACAAATCATGGTAAGACATATCATGGAATTACAGAAAGTAATAATACAAGTTCTTCCATTATCAGTTTGCTTTTTCCCCTCTTTTTTTATCCAGCTCTGGTTGGCTGGTTTGGTTTGGTTTGGTTTGGTCTGGTTAGTGAGAGTTTTTTCCTCTCTTTCTCTCGTGGGACTTTCATCTAAAAATTCATATGAGAAGGAAAGAAAGAAAGAAAGGAAGGAAGAATGAAGGCACGAAGGCGATTCAACCATACCTATTCTATCCATCTACGTTATACGTACGTCATCTGTATACTTCTACATAGAGTCTAAAGTCTAGAGTCTAGATTCTAGATTCTAGAGAAGAGAAGATTCTCTGGTTTCATTCTATTCATTCATTGGGAGGAACCAGCGAACCATGGTTGGTTTTGACTCCAACTTTTTTTCTCTATATTAAAATGTGACATGTTAAGAGATAGAAAATAACCAGAGTCAGAATCAGAGCCAGAGACAGAGACGGAAAAACGACCCATCGAACATGTACATTATAGTCCATGAAAATTGTTCTCCTTCACGTTTGCATTTTTCTCCAAGTTCAACGTTCACCATTCAGCGTTCAACTTTCACTATCACAGCCATTATAAATTGTACCAGGGAAAGGGAAAAACGAAGGAAATAATCACACTTTGTATTCCTCGACACCAAAGCAACCAACAGCCAACAAATGAAGGAATGAAACCAACTCTTTTCAATCCAGTTCACTGCCACTAATGATAAGCTACAAAGTGTGACTATCACCAATCACCACACTATGAAATAGATACAGTACAACACAACACAATACAATACAGTATAATATCTAGAGTCTAGAATCTAGAATCTAGAGTCTGGAGATGTACAACCAAAAAAATAGTGAGAACATGATACAAAAAAGAAATGTGTGGTATCAGCAGGCACTAGACTTGCTGATTGTGAGCATCAACGCACACCGAACAAAACATTGCAGATCAAATATGTATAAAATGGACGTATCACGCAAAAGGCACAGGAGGCAATAATATTTGATATCTTATGCATAGTATTTGACCTTACTTTTTTAGTTAAATTAAAATAATAATTATTATTATTGTTAAAGAATAATCATGAGTAAAACTGGAAAGATGCTTCTTCGAACTTCAAACCAGAGTGCGTTTATGAGCTCATTATTAGTATTACTATTATTACTATTATTATTATTATTTGAGGTAAGATATTTTACTATCCATTCCTTTGTGATAGGTGTGATATATGTACATCAGTACATCAATACATCAGTACAGTATACAATAGACAGTTGTTATTATATCGAGTACCAGTAGTCTCGTAGAGTGTACAACAGGGCGATTGTTATGTATCAGTATTGAGCTGTGCAATTGTGCCATGTTGGGTTGAGTTGGGTTGAGTTAGTGAGGGCAACTGGAGAGTAAACGAGGGGAAGAGCAAGTAAACACGTAAGAATCTAAGGATGTAAGCAAGTAAGCGAGCCAACAGGGAAAAGAAATAAGAAGAGAAAAAAAGATAGAAGAAGAGTAAGTTGAAGGGAGCCATCTCAAAACTCGTAACTAAAGACGTGCGAGGAGATGAGATTTTTTTTACCATGGTGCTTCTAATGAACGTCATAGGAGGTTTTCCTTCATACTTCATACACAGACATGCTACACTCTACACTCTACACTATACACATGGATATACTGCGCATAGACATAAATTTGTATTTCTCCGACCTCCGTTTCTACACTTTGACTCTCTACTTCTGGTGTCTAGGTTCTAGCGTGCCCACATCCACATCCACATTTGTACTGTACATGTTTACATATATATGTTATACAGACATTAGACACACATATAAATATACACATACACACATACGTCGACCAATCCGTTGGAGGTTCTTTACGGTTTTCAAGCTTCTATTCATCTATCCATCTAAAATATCACTATACGTCCTTTTTTACATTCCCTCAACACACTTTTTTCTCCTCCTTCTCTTTTCATTTTCCTGTTTTCTGATTCGGATTCTGGTGGAACTGGATACTACTCTAGACTATACTGATGTAAATTTATATGTATACCTGCATAAGTTTGATGTGTATGGATGTATGTTGATGCCCGAGGTTTTGACTTGGATCCGTAGGAATACATACCTAAATACATATATGAAGGATTTTCCATGATTTTCTATTAACAACAAAAAGAGGAGATGTGGAAAGAGAAAGAGAGGAAAGAGAAAAACTGAGAGAAAGAGAGAGATAGATAGAAAGAAAGAATGAAAGTGTAGACGTTAGACCTAGGGCTTGAGTTAGATAGTCCATCTTCTCCTTGAAAAAAAGACGAGGGAACAGAGGAAAGTGTACATTGTACAGTGTGCATGTCTCCAGTCTCCAGTCTCCAGATAAATAGCATTTGTATTTGTCTGTCTTTCTCCTCTCTCTTCTACTTTCCGTTTTTTCTTTTCTTTTTTCCTTTCTGTTTTTTCCTCTCTGTCTCTCTCTGTCTCTCTCTGTCTCTCTCTGTCTTCTTCTCCTTTTAGTCAGAGGTTAGAGATGGATCTCTATAGTTTTTTAACACATTTACATATGCATATATTTATGTAAGAGGGAGGAAAAGAGAGAGAGTGAGAGGAGACGCTCCTTGGAGATATCATGAGGGGAATTATATAGACTTGTGAAAGCAGTGGTGGTGGTAGTCGTAGTGGTAGCTGGTTCTTGGTAGTTTGGTAGTAGTCATCATAATGGCATAAGAGTAGTCTTAGTCCTCCTTCTCCTCTTTCTCTTCTTTCCTCGTCCCAATGCATCCAAGAAAACACGAGACCAACGAGAATTTTTTTCCCTTCTCCTTCTCCTCTTCACTCCCAACTTTTTTCTTTTACTCGTCTCTCATTTCCCATCCCTTGCTTTTCCTTTTCATCTCATCTCCTCTTCTCTCTCCTTCTCTTCTTTTCTCCTTTCCTCTTATTTTTCATCCTTGCCTTGTCTTGTCTTGCTTCCGTGGAAAGTCCTAGGGTTTAGCTCAATTTTGTCGATATTTTATTTTTGAGTCGTGACAGCATTCTTTTTTCTCCTTCCTCATTCGTTATAGGTGTGTAAAATGTAGACTGTAGACCATAATATATTTAAGTGAATACACACGCCACACAAATGCACACATGCACAAATACATGCGTGCATATTCATGTACTTTTAGTTCTATAGACTCTAGACTCTAGAGTCTAGACCCTATAGAAAATAGAAAATGATAGCACTGTGGCTCAGGGCCCAGGGAATAGAAATAGACAATAAAACATGCAGAATGTAGACTGTAGACATATGTAACTATATTATATACATACATGTATCTCGCTCATTTATCAAAATAGCCTTTACACCTCTGTACCTAAAAACTCTTATTTCTAGTCAAATCTTTCCCCTATAAAATTGAGTCACCCCGAGAATCAACATTTCCCATGATTACACCTATTTATTATTTTAACACAGCGTATTCAGTGTTCAAGGATCAAATTCGAAATCAGAAATTTTTACAAGAAAAAGTGATTGAAATCGGACATTAACATCACAGGCTAAACTTTCCAGTTCCAGTGAACGAGCTGAAGAAGAACTGATGATGTGTAATAAGTAATGAACAAGTTAATTTTGATAAAATTGATAAAAATTAAAATCTCAACTCAAGTATAAACACGTGTAATTTATAACGAACACTTGCATATTTATATGTATATTATACGTGTGTGTGTATTAAGATAGAGGTGGCTGCAAAATGAGGAGTTTTATATGCTACCTTCCATCTAACTTGTTTGATCTTTAATATACAATACATAGATAGATAGATAGATAGATAGATAGATAGATGATAGATATAGTTATATTTAGTTTGAAAAAGGCTAAAAAGTTTGATGGAAGAAGGAAATTGGGGTTGGAGCCTAAAGCCTAAGTATACTAAGTACAACTGAGTTGTCTAGAGTCTAGAGTTGTGTAGAGTTGAGCTGAGCTGAGCTGAGTGGGAAGAGGCAGAAAGTGGAAAGGAAATGGATGGATTAGCAAAGATCAACATGCATTCCTACACATTATACATCGTACAATATACATACCTTTGATTCTTGTACAACACTCATCCATGTGTCTCCGTTCCTTATTCCTTATATAAAATAGACAAAATCCGACATGTATTATATTACGGATCACATGTGAAAGTACAAATGTCGAAGTTCGAATGTCGAATGTCAAATGTCGAGGTTTTGCATGGAAAATTTAATTGGTTTTTTTATTCAAATAACAAGATGCGACTACGTATTGTGACATTGCTCATCTCATCTCATCTCAGTTCAGCTTCTAAGTTTCACTCGTCTTGATGGAAATCCAGATTGGACATGTCTATTGTCTAATGTTGTACTCTCTGTTTTTGTATCTTTTAACAATAAGATATCTTGTCCACAGCTCTAGTTGTTGTAGAAAATAGAAATATGTAGAAAATATACAACTGATATAAAATTGGTAAAAAAGTATGACATGTTTATTTATGAAATACATGAGAAAGCAGAGTTGAACGTCACAAGTATACACGTTCATGGTTATTTGTAAGGATCTTTCAACCTTTTGAGTCCACCGTCTCATGTAATTTCATGTCCTGTCATGGCATGTTTGAAAATTACATATTGTTAGAAACTACATATGTAGTTATTTTCATATTTTAGTTTTACATAAACCGTGTTACCATGGTTTGTGAATTCTTTTGTTGTGTGACGTGGATTATGGGCTTTTTACTTTGCTTTGCTTTTGCTTGTTCTTATTGGGCTTGTGGGAATCGGAAATGATAAATTAATCAATTTTATTGGATGAATCTCCTCTTGGAGGTTGATCTTTTTCTTAGTCTAAGTTTTATATATGAATAAAATCATTATGACCTAAACCTTTGACCTACTCACACGCTTTGTATTTTTGCTCTGTACATTTTTCCTTTTCATTTTCTGACAAGTCTTTTCTAGTGCTGCATGAAATATTACTATTTTATATTTTATTTCCAAGCCTAATTATTTGGTCTCCTGAGCCTGAAATATGGTATAATATTTAATAAATAATAAAAATCATTGGAAATTGGAAAATTGCACATTTAAAAGCGGTACATTGGACTTTTCTCTGTGGATTTGGACTGATTTGTACTTTCTGGGTGACTTTTGGATCTTTGGTTTGCTGTTGGTGCTTTTGGTGTTGGACTCGCTGTGTTTGGTTGGTTTTTAACAGGATTTGTAAGTACGTCTTCGGTTTACATACCTGGCTCACACAAACATACACCCAAACTCATTTTTTCCACGCACATTAGTTAAAAAATTTTACGGCTCATTGTTTCATGACGTAAAATCACTTTTTCTTTAAAATTGAATACATAAAAATTCCCACTTGGGTACAAGTTAGGGTCGGAACTTTTTTACTTTGAATCATTCTAGTAGACGGAAAGTGTAGTCGAGGTTTATCCCGGCCCCGTACGAAGAGTGAGGTAAAAGAAAAAGTATTCCAGTTTTTATTATTTGTTTTTTTTTGTGGGTTTTGAGTATTGAGTCTATTTGAGTTTTTTTTCATAGTGATTTATGATTCACATTCCTATCATCCATACCAAAGCATATATCACCGGCACGCATACTTGTCTTGTTTTGAACTGATTTTAGTACAATTTGTTGTCATTTTTATTCTCTATTGACGGTTTCTTTCAATTTTGTTACTTTTTTCGGTTGTATTTTTTGTGAGTATCAGTAATAGGATTCTTCTTTTTTCTGTCTTTTTTCTCTTACGCGTGGACGTTATACAATCACAGGCTTGACCATAGATTATAACGTTGGCTGAAGAGAGAAAGTGATTAAAGAGGTTTTTAGTATTACTGCATATTCATTTTATTTTCAGTTTATTCGTCACGTTGATAATTTTTGAAGGATCCGTATAAAAAAAAAGATAGAGAAAGAAAACAAAAAAAAGAGAATGTGTTATTATTGCTTATGATTACTGGCTTATTATCATATATTGGTATACATATCCTGGTCATTCAATATCCATCATATCAGTTTCAAGATCTTTGTCATCCGGAGTAGCCGCTGCTACCACCAAAAGGTATACAAATCTGTATCGTTCCTTCCATTATCTTTAGAGTCAAGTCGTTATTGAGCAAAAGGTCAAGTCATTACACTGTTGTAAAAGGTTTTTTTTTTGTGAAATCATTTAGATTTTACGTGTTACAGTGTTTATTATATTTACAGTATCAGATAATTGTTAGGTTTAATTGTGATTAATTAGCCACAATTATATCTGTACACTGTTGTAAAGTTTTTATTATCAGTGATTCTTTTTGGGGAAGTTTTATTTCTTTTTTAGTTCTTTTACAGTGGCGTTATATTTTATTCTAAAAGTCAAGTCTTTTTCTGTCATTTTACTTTTACAGTGTACAGTTTTAGGATTTTGTTTCTTTTCTGGGTTTTTTTCACGCTTTAGTTCAGGATCTAGTTCAGGATTTGCAACAGTGTTGTCAAATATTTATCTAGGTGACTTGTGCTTACTGTATTTTTGTTCAATATCCATATTGGACTAATTCACGTTTGACTACTGATACCTGAATATTGTTCAGAGTTAATCAGTGTTGTACAATTTGTGAATTTTGATAAAATTCTTTGCTCTTTTCTTTACAAAGAAAATTCAAAGATTTTTTTTTCTTGAATTTTGCTATCATCTGTCACTATAGCACTATAGTCAACGTACTATTTTCGTGTGCGACGTGTATCAGTGTGGTACAATTTTCATTTTTTGGAAATTTTTATTTTCCATATCAGCTGTTCTATTGTAGAACTGTACTTGATATTTAATACTGGCATTTTTAGGATTGCATTTGGGTTCCAGTGTTGTCAACTTTTCAATTGTTTTGAATAATTGGAAGACAATTCTGTTTTTCCTATAAATTCTTCATAACTGCATACTAGCTTTCATATTACTGTTGTGCAAATCTCATTCTTCGTGCCATTCATTATTCATTTCTTTTGATTTTTTTTTGATTCTGTGCCTTACATACGTAATATACACGTGTACTATAGAATTTTTCTATTTCAAATTTTCTTAAAGTCGAAGATTGTTGTGACGTGTTAGTTGAACGCCACGAACGGAAATCGGTACGAGCTTCCGGGTTCCATTAGCCCCGTTGTGTTCTTGTTCTCTATCACTGAATACATCTAGACACTTAGAATTTTGGAATCAACCTAATTTATTTCTATAGTTACGCGTGTACATTCGTCTTCTTTGGTTTTTCTTTTATTTGGGTTTTTTCACTTTTGAAAAATTATCCACTTTTACCATGGCACCAAGAAATAGGGATTCACAAATTGCTGAACTTACTAGGACGCGCGATGGCATTAAAAATAAAGTGAGAGGGCTTGTTACGTCATATGTTAGGAATGCGGAGGTGCCGCTTTCACAAGCAATGATAAAAACATTGCTTGATAAAACTGTTCTTCTTATTGCTCAAAATGAGGAGATTTATGACAGTCTCAACTTACTTTTGGAAGATGCTTTATTAGAACAAAACAATACTGCGTTCAATACTTTAGATCATGAATTATTGGAAATTCAGGATTCGTTAACTCTCTTGATTCGTCCTACTGCCGCTTCACAAACTGGTGATGTTGGTGCAGTTGCGAATGCAACCGAGTTTGATGTTCGCTTGCCTCAAATCGATATTCCCAAGTTTGATGGGAGTTTAGGGCAATGGGAATCTTTTCATGATTTGTTTACGGCTTTAGTAATCAATCAGGGGAAATTCAAAAATGTACAAAAGTTACAGTATTTGAAAACCTCCCTTACTGGTGATGCTTCTAAGCTAATTCAGTCAATTCAAGTGACTAATGACAATTTTGACCGGGCATGGCTAACCATTACTAATCGTTATGAGAATAAGCGAGAACTTATCAACTCTCATTTCAAAAAATTAGTAGCGCAAAAGTCTTTGAGCCTTGAGTCTCCGTCTGAACTACGGCTCTTGATTGACACTACAAATGAATGCATTGAGGCATTGAATGTTCGCACTGACTTAGAAGATAAATGGGATTATATCCTAGTTTTTCTTACTTCTGAAAAGTTGGATGCTGAGACGCGTAAGCAATGGGAATTGTCATTACCTTGTAATGAATTGCCAACCTTCAAAAAATTACGTGAATTTTTGGAAGCGCGGGCCCGTTCGCTTATTGCTGCTGGTATTGGCATAAAAACTAATGTACAGCCCAATAAACAAGATACTTTTAAAAAACAAGTGCATAATGCACAGCAACATGGTACTAAAGAATGTATCAAGTGTAAGAAGGGACACTTTCTTAGTCAATGCTCTGACTTCAAAAAATTAAAACCGAAAGAGCGGTTTAATTTTGTTAGACAAAATTCTCTTTGT
>JAQGBH010004594.1:0-16288 GCA_034698265.1 Sminthurinus aureus
TATAATAATATACGTTTACTAGGTTTTATTTTTGAAGGAATAGAGTAAAAGCGTTTGCACTCTGTGTCGTCTTATATATCCTATGTTTTTGCTTTCTCTCTTCTGCTTTCACCCTATCCCTTGTACATATAATGTAATATATATATAATAATATTTAAGCATGAAGCGATATTTCACCGGATACCTGGATTCTGAATTAATAAAAATCAAATAGATTCTCCATGATTTTCTTTATAATAATAATAATAATAATATTGTAATCTTTACCCTAGGAATACTCTTTTTGCTTTCCTTCTTTCTACATGCATTAATATATATATTTATATATATATGTATATATCATAATATGTTGTCATAATATATAATTTTTGTATAATAATTATAATATAATATGTATATTTCATGATCTTTTATCATCATCCATAAAGAACTTTTTACCCAATTTTTTTTTATCTCTCATCCAGTGAAAGAGAAAGAGAGAAGACAAAAAAAAAGGAGATACGTAAGAAGTTTATCAATACATTTATCAAGAATAATATAATATAATATACATTTACAAGGTATTTCATTCTTTATGGAAGACAAACCAAAATTATTACTCTTATTCAATTCTAAATTTTTTAAATTATTATGAAACGAATAAATCATGGAGAACCTACAGATTTTCTTAATTATATTATAGAGTGTTACTACATTATAAACATGAGAGATTTATACAATCCAGAGATCCTGAGAGAAAAATATAGCCTCATGACCTCCTTCATCTTTCGTCGTCTTTCTTACTACAACTATCATTTCATTTAAAAAACTTCCCAGCTTTTCATTAAATTTTTTTACTATTATTTATAATAATAATAATAATAATATGTGTATTTAAGTTTTAATACCATGAGGTTGGTTTGAATTTCCTCTACCATATTTTACCACTACCACTCCGGTATACACACACACATGCACACACAATTAAAATGTTGTTTATATATGTTACTCATTCTTTAGATTTTTCTCTACAATGTTTTTTTTCCTATATCATATATCATAATATAGGAATATACTGATTTTTTACGAAACATAAAACAAAAATAAAAGAGGAAGAGAAAAAAAACCCCAACAAACTTTGACTTAAAGACTTTGTTGTTTTGTTTGCTAACGACGCATCTTACGTAAATATGTCATTTTAGCAGTACTTAATAATAATATAATATTATTACAATAACATTATAAATACGAGATATACGGGATATAACGGCCGGTCGGTAATTACGATGACGATTGACGATTTTTTCATTTATCCTAAATATTATATTATCATACTTTTTCAGTTTCAACTTAGTATTACACAAAATTAAAATTCGTTTCCGTTTTTTTTTAAAAAGATTATTAGTAGTATTTATGTAGTACAATATATGCTTCTTTCTTTTTTTAAAAAAATTTAGTATAATATTATGTATATATCTTGTTTTTTTTAAATATATTTTTTTATGTTGAAATTCGATTCGATTTGGTGAAAAAGACTCAACAAAAACAAAAACGTGTGACTCTAATAATAATAATTTATGGTTGTGTGTGTTTTTTTTTAAATGGTGTGTGTGTACACTTTTTTTTCATAGCATATATATTTATATAATATAATCTATCTTAGTATAGCATTTATATATGTATATTTATATATTATAGGTATTTCGATAATTAAAATAAAACGAGTTTCACATCAATCTATATTATAGTAGTCATAATGTGTGTAATAATAATAGCATATATACTTTTTTCCTTCCTTTCGCCTGGTTATAATAATAATAATAATAATGATGATGTTTGGATTATCTTCAAAATTAATCATAATCATATATATTTGTAAATATACATATATATGTAATATTATTATATCTATGCAGAAAAAGTTTTACATTATAAAGTGTAAGAATAATAACGATGATAGCATAAACAAAGCGTTTCACAAGATACACGTTAACTAATTATAATTAATTATTATTACTCAGTGTATAATAGTAATTAACTTATACGCTTCATGATCAAAATTAGTAATTAGTACAATAGTAGACATATAGTCACATACTCTCATTTTTTCAAAAAGGTATTTATCTCCCTTTTTCAGAAAAAAATTTGTTTTCTAATCCTGCTAGAGCATTGTATGTCGTATTTAAATTTATATTGCTTGTATAGCTGATTCTTTTGTTTCCTTTCCTATGTACTACATAAAACTTAAAATGATAATAATATTATTTTACTGTACAATTTCTCTCTCTCAATTTGTCTCTTTGTATTTTATATCTGCGCTGTTACTAGTATAATCGATTTTGATTTTTTTCCCTTAGTGTATAAACATTAATACCGAATATCGAGAACATAATAATAATAATAATAATAATGAGACTAAACCCAATAATAAAGTTAAAAGTATTGTTAAACATAATATATAATTGTGATAAAGGAAACAAATTATAACATACAATAATAACGAGATTTATATATATATATATATATATAACAATATAGTAACAAACAAACAAACATTTAATAATGAGATATATATTATGTGTACTGTTATCTGTTTTACTAACGGCAGAAAAAAAGGAAGAATTATTTTATTTATTTTTTTGACGAGATAATGTATTTTCCTTTTGTCTCTATTATTTCATGATGCTCAATAAAAACATAATAGTAATGACGATGAATAATATTATTACAGTATAACGCAACGTATGAAGGCCAACGAATGAACTATTTCAAAAAATTTTCTTCTACGATACAAAAAAAAAAAAAATTGGGTACGATTGTTGTATATTTTTTTTTATATATATAGATTCCCCTCTTCTGCCTATATGAACAAATTACAGCCCTATTCTTTTCCTTACTACTACATGTCTGTGCATTATCATTAAAAAAAGAGGAGATAAATTTGGTTGGTTTGTTATTTTGTAAAGTAATTTGTTTGTAAAGAATAGCTGTGTCACCTTTTTGTCTTTCTTTCTTTCTTCCATCCTTACATTCACTTTCTTTCTTTCTTTCTTCGTCACTTTCTCTAACTGTCTTCTATAGTTGTTGTCTTGTTGTAGATATTACATGTAGTTGTTCACTTGAGAAGTCCACACTTTCGTATGGAAATCCTTTTAGTTGGATTACCACTAGGATCTCCACACTCACTGATCTTGTCTACAATTTCAATACCTTCAAGAACATGGCCAAAAATTCCAGTGAATCCAGGCATATCTTGAAGGATGATACGGAACTGGGAACCTACCAAACCTTTTGAATCGTGTCTCTTTTGAGTTCTTCTCATTCCAATGGCTCCTCTAGTAGCTGGTAAACGGGTATCTTCTGGCATGAAAAGTCCTTCTTCGTATATAGAATGTCCTCCTCGTCCATTATTATGCTCAAAATCACCAGTTATTACCTTTAAAATGGGAATACATTATAATTTAAAAACATTATAGAGTGTAAAATTAAAAATTAATAAATTTTGTTGTATGTATTTCCATAATTAATCCTATTATTTACTGAATAAAAGAGATTGGTTCAATAATCTTTTCCAAAACCTTTACAAAAGTTCATGTATATTATGCAAAAAAAAAATAAATAATAATAATAATAAAAAACATGGAATTATTACCGATTCTCCTTTCCAACACTGGAATACGACGCAGCCTTGAAATCCGAATCCTCTTTCCTTAAGACAAAGGGCTCTAAAGTTTTCACACATTCTTGGTGCTACATCCGGTCTCGTTTCAATCACAACTCGACCCATCAGAACCCCTTGAATTTCCATTTCAAAATAGAATCTGGGACCATTAACCAATGGTGAGTACTTTGGGGGGACTATGGTTTTCATCATATTATTATTTGAGAGGGCTGAAGATAATCCATTATAACCCAATTTGGCCTGAGAATAGGAGTGTATCAGCTTTAATGCTTCTGTATTGTGCTGTCGAGGAACGGATCCCAAAGCGTGGAGAGGGGCAATCATTGTTTTGTAGAGAATGCCTTCGATTTGTTGTTTGCGACAAGTCAGGGAGCTGATAAGAGCCGATAAGTGCGAGAGCGGCTCGGAGCTTCCGTTAGCGAGAGATTTTCGGGCACTCGTCAGTAAATCGTGCACCTATATAATGAATAAGAATTACAAGAATGAATGAATACAAGTGATTTATATTTTCATTTTCAAAAATTATGTACATAATAGGACAGCAGCTAATATCTAATTATAATTATTATTATTTATAATACTTATTAATCATAAATCATAGCGCAAAAATATCATGTAAAAAAAATTACACGTACCTGCGGCAGTTCAGAAAAGAAGACCGAACCAGACTGTAAGAAGAGAGCGGAAAAAAAAAATTTGCATGTTAAAAAAGGTTGTAGTATGAACAGACAAAATAGAAGTACGTCGTACATTTATATAATTTCATAATATTATATGTATATGTATATTATATATATTTAAAAAAATGATGCAATAATTTCATACAACTTGACAATTTCGAGAAAAAACAATAAATGTTCTATTTTATTTTGTTCTAAATAGAGGAGAGGAGGAGAATGATCATATGTGTGTGTTTACGATAATATAATGTTTTTAAAAACAAATATTATAAATAAACAATAATTACCATGAGGTCCTCTTCGAGATCCCGTTTAACGATGGAGAGTGCGTCGATGACCTTCAGAATTAAATCCTGCTGTTTCCTCTCGTACCGGTAAACTTCATTCAGGAGTTTTCCTACGTGCAAAGTCTCATTCTCAAGGGTTAATGCGAGAGACTCAGACATTTCTTTGAGTGAACGAGAGGAGTGACCACGGGCAGTATGCTCCTATGGAATACAAAACAAATACATACATACATACAGATGAGAAAATTGTTGTAGAAAACTAGAAAACATAATAATAGTATGCAAGTTTTCTTAGTGTAATAATATATTTTAATAAAATTAAAAAAACCATAGGTTAAAACCGAAATACGTTATTAGTTATAAAGCTACATTCATACTTTATATTTGACATTTCTGATTTGGATAAAGTCAAATCATATTATTTTCTTTTGAAATTTACATTATACATGGTAGTAAATATTAACTAGTAGGAAAAGATAAAGATTAAAGTGAGAATCATACATATTTGTATAATATATTTCTACTTTAAAAAATTAGTTTTTCTCGGTCATATAAAAGTAAAACTAGCAACAAGGCTAATCTAGATTTGAACCATCAATAACTACATCTATGCATAATATTATTATAATATCTATGCAAATATATCCATCTTTATACAGTTATCAAAAAAATGTAACGAGGAAAATATTCATGACTGTCATTTATGTACTACATTACAATGATGTTTAAGTATAAAATGGGTTATATATTTTTCTTTAAATTGTCATACTATTCAAATTTTATCAGGCAAACAGCAATTTATGCTAAAATCTTCTCTCTTTTTGTTTTCTTGATCTTTCTTTCTTTTATGAGTTCATTTGAAAATTTTAACGTTCCTATAGTGTAACAATTTGACTATCTTTTAGATTTAACGAATGTTCTTTATTTTTATTCCTATATTATTATCTTGTTTAATGTTTTACATGCTGTGTTCTACAACTAGAAACAGTAGTACTATTACTATTATTATTTAAACCGAATAATAATTCTAATAATTAATTAAAAACTCTACAGAGATTAAATAATGTTTTTTTTTCTTTCTTACCTGAGAACAAACTCTACAGAGACTTTTGGAACAGGCCTCACACCACGTAACGTGTGGCATGGCGTGAAGAACACATGAACTTGAGGTTTGGGTTTGATCATTATTTGACTGGATTCCCCAGCCTCCGACAAGGGACAATAAGGTATCAGCATCGTCATTATCTGACCATGACGCTTGCTTTTCCGTTTCCTGCTGTGCACTTCCCATTTTTATCTACATCATGACATGATTAACAAAAATAGAGAAAGATATAATATTATAATAGATTATAGAGTTATAAAAATTTTAGTAACAGTAAATAATAAAATGATATGGTTGTTGTAAATGACACAATACATATAATAATCTAAATTTTTAGTAAAATAAGGAATTGATAAAATAAAATAAAATAAAAAAAGAGAAAAAATAGCCCACCATCCTTAATCTATGTATATATATGTGTATTTTTTCAGAGTTTTCTACGTTAAAAAGAGAGTGGTAGTAGTATCAACAACGAAAAAATAACATGCTTCACACACACGAAAGTTGTTGGTATTTGTAATTTTTTTTACAAAAAAAAAAATTAAAGACAGAGACAAAAATCAACTATTTAGTCTTGAAAGATGATGACGATGTTGCAGAAGAAGAAGACTAACAATACACACTTTTTTTTTGTGGATGGATGGTACGTTCTAGAATTTGAAAATAAAAAAGAAAATGAAGAACAAAAAAAAAGAACCGAAAGGAAACAACATAATAATAATCAAAAATAAATATTAGAATACAAACTAAAATTTGATAGGGATTTTATTTATACTGTTTATAAAACTTTTTTGTTTTATAAACGTATAATTTATACACGACTTGATTTTATACTCTGTATTGTTAGTCTATTTTGATTATAAAAAAAATAGTAGAAAACTAACACGTTGGCCAATGACCATTTGACCAAACTATAGATTGAAATACAGAGAACAAGTTGGTATAGTTGTTGAGAGTTAACAAATGAAAATTGTGATTAAAATTTAACTAATTGGCCGGCGTATTTAAATATCCCACACAATTACATAAGCCGGGGTCCAAAATGCATGGAGTTAAATGGGGAAAATTTTCCAGAATGAATAGGTATACACACACGTATAATATACAAGTATGTACTTAAAAGATAGAGAGAGAGAGAAGGAGAGTATAGAAAATCTAAAATAAAAAGAGTTGTCAAAAAACTTACCAATTAAAATTGTAAATACTAATTACAAATCAGAAAGTTTACACTAATTCACTTGTTGAAACACAATGTAAAATCAAATGTCATTTATATTTAATGTCGTCAAAATTTTAACTGCTATTTTATACTTCACAATTAAATATTTTTTTATGTGGAAAATTTTCTCGTTGGGTTTTTCGGCGGCCTCTACTCGATTGAGAATTGCGTTTTACGTTTGGCTTTATTGGCGCTGGTGTTGACCATGCTTTTGGTTTTTTACGCAAGCGCTCACCCAACCCAACTACGCATTCTCATGCCTTTCAAATACCCATCACCGCCAAACGTTTTAGATTTTGTCTGTGTACAGAAATTGATGTGTGTATTTTTCATGATGAAATAATTCTATAATAATTATTGTCATTGTTTTAACTATAACGACAAATGACCGTGTCAAGACGTTGGTCACTAATGTACATGATACAGGGAGAAACGGCAATTCATTCAATAGTACACGCTTCTTGTGGGGAGATGAGTACAACTAAGATATTGAAACGATTAGCAAAATAAATTCACAGTCCTAGAACTTTGAACTTTTATAGCACTATATGGATATAGTATATATCGGATATACTGTATATCCGATATACAGTGTACACACGTGTGGAAATTGAAAGCTCATTTCATCCCCACCAGGGGAATGGGAAATTGTCCTTTGTACACTTTGTCAAAATCTGAAATGCGTAAGTATAATTACTGTATATATATATTAAGCATTAAGTACACATATTATATTGTATGCCAGAAGTCATTTTGAGGATCACCCGGTTGCATAACTCAAATCAAATTTGTCACTTTTGAGTTCATATTTGGATTCTCCATATATGCTGAAGTTGGTTAAAATTGATGAAAACAACATTTTAGAAACCAGCCCCTTGGGGGTGGAGAGAGACTTTTTAGATTTCATTTCATGCAGAAAAACAAATCCATGAGCTATATATGAGGCATAACTCTCACATTTTTCAACTTTTTTGAATGCTGTCAACGGATTCTAAAAGGATTTTTCATTACGCCAGCTGTTGATTTTTTATTTTTGCAAAAAAGCAAAAAAAAAAACACGCCTTTTATGCGGGTTTGGACCTTCACGGAAACTTTACAGTATATCTGGACGGGTGGGATTTGGATTGTAAGAAATGAAACCTACCAAATGGAAAAAACAATTCGGACCAGTTAAAATTTTGACGACATTAAATTTGATTTTTCATCGTGTAAATATGTTTTGACCAGCAAATGTTGTAAGAGCAAAAATACTGAAAATGGAAGCCAAAAAATCAAACTACCAGCAAAATTCTAAAAATAATATAACTAGGACGCATGTAGCACTAATTATTGTTGTAAATATGCGTCTTGCCCTTAGAGCAAAACAAATGTGACCATTAAATTCTACCGATTTAAGGTGTCGAAAAAGTGGGCAGGGGGGTATTAGTACTACCCGTAGTACATATGCTTAATTCGATTGTTATAAAACGTGGTGTACACACAAATGTGGAAGCTCATTTCATCCCCACCAGGAGAATGGGAAATTGTCCTTTGTCTAAATCTGAAATGTCTAAGTATAATACAATAATTGCATTATACATGCAATTTGTAAGTATTCACACAAAAAAATTTGTTGTGATTCTAGTGATTATTTCACTCATGAAATGTATATATATTTTGTTTGAACTTTTAGCAGTAGTATAATAGGAGACAAAATGAAACTGCTGTTAAGAAAACGAGTGGCAGTTATTGTTGTATGGTGGCCATAAAACATCAAAACCTTCTACTTTCTAAACCGTCATTACATGTACAGCTCTGATGAATGTACCGGAGGTATATATATGATGATGTTAAAAATGACTTGGAACTGGTGTCCGATGCCCGACTACAACAGCTTCTAACAGTATACAATATACAAACAACACCTAAAAAAATTCCTGGTTGACTATACATATATATAAACGCTTCTATCAAAGAGTAACATTATGACAACCCCCACTCCCTTGGAGGAGTTTACAAACAGTAATTAATAACTAAAAAAACCAACACCACTTGTAACAAAACGTCTTCCAAAATTTCTTGTACTTCAGCAGTTTCATTACAGTTTCATCTGGAAAGAAAAATTATATATGCTTGTTACTCCGAGTCAAAAGTCAAAACAAGAAAAATCTCAAAGCTATATCAAGTAGGAAGTAGGAATACATAACATCTTGTATACCCTTTTTCATCTACTATGTTTATTATTATGCTATGGTTGTAGTATTTGACGATATGAGAATTAAAAGAGGTATAAACATGATTTGTGCCTGATTTCAGGGATTCGCCGATCAACAACAAATACGCTGTCAGACTCAAAACTCTTCAGAAAATTAAAATCTGTTTTGATTCGTATTAAAATGTTTTTTTGGTTTAAACTCGTACACACATATGAGTCGTTTTGGTACTTAAATGATTATTGATACTTGATACCAGAAAGGTGCTATACATAAAGATAATAATACATGTTATGTGTTATGCTTACATATTAAATTACTATCATTGTTAATTGTTAAGTCATACAAAAAACGCAAGGCGAGAGAAAGGGAGTTGAGGAACGTTTTTATTAGACTTTTCACCGGATGTTTTTTATAGACAATAATAATATAATTATATACAACATATTAATGCCGGAGACACTGTATTATTTACACACAGTTACATTGTAATAACAACTATTAAAAAATAAAATTAATGATGCTGTATTCAATCAATAGTCGTATTTAAAAAATAAAACAATCAAATCTTTGACAAAATGACGTTAAAAACAGAGAAAACCCCGGAAGATTCAATATTTCTCTCAATGACTGTAAAGACTCCCTTGTTGGAGGACGTAGACTAAGATTTTCAATGGCCAGTATAAAAAGGGATAAAGGGTTGCATGCTTTGAAAATATGGAAAACTACTTTGTTTTCTTCGTTCTGCGTGCTAGTCTTAGAAAAAGCATCAGGAGACGAAACGTTTGTCTTAGTGGACGTGTATTTTCAAAGGATTGGACACATTTTTGCCCGAGGCAAAACAAATTTTTTAAAGAAGTAGCACAGACATATTATGTACATACTTAAGTAACATAACATTTACAGGTAGGTTCTAGGTAGGTTCAACACAGAATGAGAGTCAGCAAGCAAGAAAGAAAAAGAAGGGAACGAACGGTGACGAGAGGAAAACCTACTGCTTAAACTATGTATTATAGTTTAAGCTAAGACTATTCAAAGATTTAAAGCATAATATGCTTTATATTATTATAGTAATGTAATATTGTACATATTCTGTGGGTATATATTATATATGTGAGTACTTTTAAAACATGTAGTGGTATTGTTGTAAGGCATAAGTAAGTACATATTGTATTATAAACTCTCTACTATTGTTGTTATTTATTCCCTTTTAATACTATTTGATATAATATAAAGAGTACAAGATATATACTATATACTACATATGAATATATACATGTGTATGCATTATGTGTATACACTATACACAGTATGCATGGAGCATATGTGTGTGTAGTGTGTAGTATTATAAAGGTGAGACTATGAAGAAAAAAATGCTAATTGAAGAAAATTCCTAAGTAGAAAAAGGGTCTTAGTCTCTCTCTCTCTTTCTTATTCTCGACTTGAACCAACTATAATACAATATAATATACATGTATATTATACCTTACATTTTAATGGCTTGAGGCAATCTAACCTCACCTGTCCTGAATCTCTCTCTCTATCTCTCTCTTAAAATGCACAAACCAACTTCTTATTTTCTTTCTCAATGAATGAGGAAGAGTAAACTCTTAAATATTTTTCTTGATCATTTTTTCTCTCTCTCACATACTATATACTACAATATACAATATACAACTAACAAACCACCATTAGTATCATCATCATCATCTATCTCTTCCTTCTCTTAAAACAACATATTGAGAGAGATACATATGTACAACAATCACCATCATCATCATCTTCATTGAATAGAGATAGACAATTTACATATTGAGGAGGAGGTCAAGTTGACGAGAGAGAGAGAAAGAAGAGAGACCAGACCAGACCAAGACGACAAATAAATAATATTATATTTTATAATATTACATTCCAATCCCAGGGAGAGACAAATATATAATACACCATATTCATCCAGATTCTAAATAGTTTTTTCATCAAAATTTTATATCCCATTTCATTTTTTGTTTCATCTACTATATATCTCTCAGTCCCTTCTCTTGTTTTCTGTGTGACTTCTCTGTGTGTCTCTCCCTTTTTCACATATGAAGACTAATTGTTAAACAGGATCCAGTGAAAAAATAAAAGTTTTTTCAACTTTTGACATAAATTTTTTGTTGACATACTGTTGACTGATTTCTACATTATTATTATATTTAACATAAGTAAAGTAATATATAATTTCAAAATAAAATCAGTGCATCACAGAAAAACATTTGGATTAATGGAAGTTTGAAAATAAAAGAACACTATTTATTTATTTACTTACTTTTATTTGTGTTTTAATAAGTGACTGTGTGTGTTTATTATTTACCTACATTTATTTATTTATTTTAAATCCCAATAAATTACACACATATAACATTAAAATGCCTTGTTCGGCCGTTACGTTGAGTTTAGCTACGATAGCTGCTGTTGTTTCAGTGGCTTTATTAGCCATTGCTTTCTCCACTGATAATTGGATACGAGTCGATGTGAAACGGAGAGAACTAGAGGTTAATAATTAATTTTATTTATTTATTTATTTAGAATTTAGGTTCTCTATGTACTCTATTTCCTTGTCATTTGTTTATTTTACAATAATACCATAATATTTATAAAATCAATATTTATTATTTGCTGTATAAATATTTTATTTACATTTTACATGCTTTGACAGATGAATGCAATACTCTTGCAATTAATATAATACTGTTCATATACTGTACAATGTAGAACATACAGCAACGTTATGGAAAACTTACACTATTTCTCCTAATACTACTAGATAAATATTGATGAATGAAAGAATTCACTGAATTCGCCTAAAAGTGGGGAACAAACGTAAAAGTGAGATTTCCATTTCCGTCACACACACACAGGCGTACCTATACCTAAGTATACCTATACCTAACTATACTTTCATGCAATAATCCTCTCCTCATTCAGTTTTCATTCATTCAGTTTTGTCGCAAAATTGTTTTATTTGCACATGTTTTACCCTGTCAGAAAATCATGCTACAAAAAGTAGCATAATATATCATAGTTTAGAATTTAGAATGTTGTACACAAAAGTAATATTAGTCAAATGCTTTGAGCTATTTTAAAAGTACGTATACTAATTTACAAACAACTACAACAGCGTTTTTCATGTGAGTCTATTCTGGAATTCTGGAATGGATGCAACCGCTTTTTTCCAGTTATTATGTATATTATGCCTGTGGTGTGTGAACAAAAATGCATTCCTCTTTTTCTCTCTAATTCTGGTGAAGAAGAAGAAAAAAACAGTTTTCACAAGAGATTTTTATGCACAACAGATTGTAACATCTGATGAAACACACATTCTCAAAAGCTTCAAGTTAATCCAAATATTTTAAAAAACTGTCAAAAATCTCAAAATAATTTGTGTACTTATTTCCCTGTCTACCCATTTATATATATGTATAGAAAAAAATACAATCTGGAGAATTAGATGTGACAGCTGATGAACTGGACAAGAACTATTTGTATTTTACAAGAACAAAAGGATTGTTCCGTGTCTGCTTCCCTAATCCACAATCTAGACCTTCTGGAGTTCAACTTTATCTATCACCTGTTGAGACTTACTGCATGAACATTGACTACTTTATTCCCGACGAGGGAGAAAAAACCGATGGATACAATAATGATGAAATGGCTAAATTACGTACGTTTCTCGGTTTCCTTTAAATCATTTTTTCCTCCTGATTATTTCATGTATAGTATTTTAAAATATTCTTCATTTATGTATGTGTGTGTGTGTTAAATATTGTTCAAGCTTGAATTTATTCAAATTATATGTAACGTTATTAATTACAGATATGGGTAGAGCCATGATTGCCTTATTCATTGTCGCTTTCCTATTTGTTTTCATCGCATTCTGGACTGGGGTTGCCGGATGCTGGAGACGATCTTCTGGAAATATCACAACAACTGCCATTCTTCTTCTTCTCACATGTATGTATAATGTATACCCACATTATAAATGATAACAAATAATAATGGTTAGCTTTTAACATGGTTGTACTATAGATAATGTGTGATATGTGAAATAATTCTGAAAATCGTACTTATATACATGCTCTACATTTATTTAATCACAAAGGTCTATTCAGTGCTGGAGGAATGGGTTTATGGCACGGGGTTGAATACTATGAGACAGAAAAACTCGTCGGTCCTGACTATTACAAACAATGGCCACAGGTACAACAAATTCTTTTTTTATTCCATAATATATTCCACTATAACATTTATTTTTCGAATTCTGGTTTATAATCACCATGTTATACATGATATATTAACTTTTTGTTCTTGAATATATATTTTATGCATGTTTTCGATTTCAACTTAATGAGAATTTTATTTTATAATTTTGCTGTTGATATTGATATATTTGACATTTACTTCGAATATGGCACTTTTAATATTTAATTAGTATTGAAAGTTTTATTACAGTTATCAGTATAATATACTGTTTCAATAGCTGAGAGACAAATGCCACGATATTTCATTACACATTATACTAAATATACATTTAATTGTTTATATATTCTATACTTACCCTCAGAAGTCAACATATGAGTTTGAAGTTTTAAAAAATGCAATAATGTGTAATATCATAATATTTTATGTGCTATTATTTTTCTTTGAATCATTTTAAACAATTTAATCTATACGTTTAAAAATAATGAAACACCTACCCTTCCAAAAAAGGTGTTGAGAGATGTATCCGTGGTGTCCTTTGACTGGTCATTTTTCCTCTCGTGGCTCTCGGTTGGGTTCAGTTTACTCTCAAGTGCTCTTTTTGCCTTCGCTGGTTCATGTATAACCAGTGAAAAGAAGGATATAAATAGTGCTAATAATGCAAATGGACAATATGTCATGACAGGTCAGTGGAGAGTTTTTTTTGTATCATCTTTCTTTACTAATCATACGACCTCTTTCTCTCTTTTTGTTTTTTTATTGGGCTTCTACTTTATTGTGGGATTGTGGATACCATTACTACTACCATCGCCTCAACCTCTACCACTCATACACATACTTACACAAAACAAAACTATACCAATGAAACAACATATCTTTTTCAACAAAAACAAAACGAAATGCAATTAAAATATAAAAACAAAAAGGGTTTGAAACAAGCATCAAATTGGTCATATGACTGGAGTTACGTTTTGGCATGGGTTGGAGTGGGTTGGAGTTTAGTGAGTGTCAATACTTAATACATGAATAATAATATCTATATAATAATTACTTACTATTCATGTGTGTCAATACTTAATAAGTTATTTTAGTTATTCTAAAATAACTTATTAAGTATTGACACTAAACTCCCTTCAGTTGTCAGCTCTGCTTTTTTCGGGAGCAGCTCTTTGTCTCAGAAATGAGGATTATAATGCTAATGGGGGAATGTCATCCAGTAATAATATGCATTACATCATGCCCGGTATTTTTTACTATACTTTTAATAAAATTAACGTTAGTCATAGTGTAGTTTTTGTAGTTTATTCGTTCTTAGAAAAATTATTCATTTTTATATATATTTTTTTTTACTTTTTCATGTTTCATTGTGGAACTGTATGAGTTTAAAATATTTTAGTGTTTTTTGTACAATATATTATATTATAATAATATCTAAGTAACTTATGTAGTATTTTTTGTCGACTCATGACCATACATAATGCTATAGTAGACTATACTAGCCAAATATTTGTACTTACTCTAAATTGGTATCAAGTAGATTTGTAGGGAAGTACAGAATTATTTTGAATACCACTATATAATATTATTATAAAATACACTTGTTTACAAATAGATTCGGTAGAAGGCTGTAGGAATCGTTTAAAACGACTCACAAAATGATTTATTACCTTTTATAATTGGGCTAATTTGCTTCTCCATTTTACTAACAATTCAATAATAACACAGCAGTAATTTTAAGATCAACATACTTTTGTATTTCTACCCACTAACGCTAAATACCTATATTATAAAAGTACTTACTTAAGTACAGGCACACATATATGTATTTACCGATAAATAAGAGAAATTATAAAATTGAAAACGGAAGAAAAAATAAAATGCATTCCTCACAGGAGTGAGAATACATATTATTAGAGACATTATACCGGAAAGTTTAATGAGTCACAGACTTGGACTAGAATGTATAATATTATATACATACTATTTACGTTTATGTGTTTACGGTTATATGAAAACACTCACTTTTAGCCATACCAATGTGGCAGTTTTTCGGAGCAATGTGAGATTCTGCACATCACTGTCGCTTATTTAAGTACACTGCTAACTAAATACAAGTAAATAGATATTTATAAGTACCTTTCTTAAATATTGAGTACAGAATTGTCAGAGAAAAGTGAAAACAAAGTATTTTAGTATTCTCTGTCTTAAATTCTCGTAGAAACACGTTGTGGTTTCACAGGTTTCTCATCGTGTAAAATGTCTTTATTTCTACAAGTACTTGTAACATGTAGTATTTTTTATATCTCTGGATAGAATGTTTTTACAGTTTGATGCTAAATATATATGTTTGTGGGTTGCGAGTCATCCATCATCAATCATAACCATGTTGGTATTCTAGTCCATAGTCTATACATGTTACATGTTACATGTATAGTACAAACAAAAACATAAATGTATACACTACAAACTACAAACACATCACGCATCATGTGTCGTATGATGTGTAATGTATTTTATGTGATTAACTAATTAGCATTCCAAACATCAAACATTTTTTTACCTCTTGTTTTATACCTATTTAACTTACAATAGTAGGTATATATCATCCGTGTTGAATTTCTCTTATGTATCGAGTCAATACCATATAAAAATGCAGCGTGAGGAGCTGATACTATTAATATAGTATTTAACAGTATACATATTATACGTAGCCCATAGTGGTTTCAATTATTATAGATGGGTACATAAATATCGCTAACTTACTAAAATAATCAATAAATAGACAATGGGGTCATGAGGTCAAAAATTGAGATATGTGATATATGATAATATCTTAGAGTATATATATAAATAGAGATGAAAAGTGATTCTCCTCCCAAGAAAAATCTCCGGTACGCCTTTTCTT
>JAQGBH010004595.1:0-16283 GCA_034698265.1 Sminthurinus aureus
GCCATTACTCTTGCTAAGAGAAATAGCCATTTCTCTTAGCCACAATTATAGCCATTTCTCTTAGCCAGAGTAATGGCCATTTCTCTTAGAGTAATGGCTATTTCTCTTAGCCAGAGTAATGGCGATTTCTTTAGGGGGGACACAGATCCCCTCACCATCGGATACGGATTTTATTAGGGTGTTGGATAGGTACGAAGTGGAATTCGAATCTTATCGATTTCTCTCCTGCATCTCTCCACCGAAATATACACGGAAACATTATTTCCATTGGATTTTATGGAAACAAAATCCGACACTCGTAATTTGTATCACAGTTACAAAATACGAAACACAATTCTACCATCTCTCACAAAATCAACATATAAAGTTCCAAATTCCAAATTAAGAACTTTGAGCACTGTAGGTCGTAGGCACAAAGTTTGAAATAGAAAGGAAAAACAAGAAATATTGTACAAATCCACATTGTTTCTTTTCCCTTCTCCAGTCAGTCCAGTCCACTTCTTGAATTCTTGAGTCTAGAGTCTACAAAGGTCATTAGAGGAAAAGATCAAAAAAGGCGAGGGAAATATCAGTAGCACAGACCATAATAAGGAAAAAAACACCCTCGTTTACACAATCTGAAAGTCAAAATGTTCCTGAATTCCTTCCTAACGCGGAGGGTGAACATCTTTAGCCTTTTTGTATCAGCTATCAACTCAAGAGTGTGCATAATAAACTATAATATTTCGTACTTTATACGGTAATACGGGAAATGAAGGGGAAGTCGATGAGAGGATTTCCTTCTTTCTCCTCATCAGCAACCGACAACTGGAAACTGGGAACAGTGCAGTATCCAAAGTATCCAGCATCCAGTATCCTCGTCCTCATCGGGAAGGGGGAGAAACGTGGAAGCTTGGAAATCGAGATCGAAATTAGCCTCAGAGTCCTTGTTCGTTCGTGATGAGTTTACTCGCGTATTCTGCACGATACAGGCGAGGGTGCGGTTCCCTTATCTTTTCAAAGAATGTTTAGCCCATGGCATGGAGTATGGAGCATGGAGCATGGATGGATCGGTTGGAGACTGGAGACTGGAGAAAGTGAGAAAGTTAACACAAAAAATCCAACTAGAATCTAGAATCTAAATCTAACATTCATATTTTTCCTGATGATTCCTCGTTGCACATTATACATTATACATACAATGCTTGGAGATATTGATATTAGCTATTAGATATTAGCTAGTAGCTGGAATACTAATGTACTCATAGGACAGATGGGTGATGGGACTATGTGGTTTCTTCACCACCTCATACCTCAATATCTAACGTAATGTTTTCTGAATAATTCCCTTACGGAAATACATCTTCCATCCCCTTTTCCCCTTTACGATTTCAGGCCATGGGTAAAATAATGACAAAAATTCCCTTCTTATTTTCTCCACTCTTCATCGTCTACCATATTAACATTTTTATGCTACAGTTGAATCATAAAATTTTCTATGGTATCAAAAATCCTCTGTCGTATTATGTCGTTCCATTAATTACAATATAAATTGTAAAACCAAACGCCAACAATATATTTAGCACACTTTAGAACCCTTCCTCATTCGATTTGATTTGTTAAACAGTGTGATGCATGATTTTGAATGCGTGATGTACAGCGTACAAACTACAAACTACTGGAGAGTACAGTGCAAAATACAGTGTACAATGTACCAAGTATTTGCCATCGTGCAGATAATCTGAGATTAGCGAGCGATATAATTTACGTGACACTTTTAAAAAACTACACTACGTCCAGTTTCCAGTTCCCTATTCACAATTTCCAGCACATGACTTAGTACGAAAAGGAGTTGGAGTGGAAAAGTGTTACGGTGAACTCATAAACGAGTAGTCCCACTCTCAATTCTCAATCCTCAATTCACAATGCACATAAAGTACAATTAACCAATTTACACAAAACACACAGCATACAAGTCCCACTGAGTTTTTTACATAGTACAGTACACAGTAAAATGGATCTGCACACTACATTTAATACTTTGACGAGAATATCTCTCATCAATCGCTTATCGTTTTATGCCTGGTTTCGCATTTACTGCTTTGTGTCCTATTTGTGACTAGTGCCTAGTACCTACCACATGTGACGAATGTGAATTATTTTTCTAGTCACCACTGGAATCGTCCAGTGCACTATCTACAACCTACAATCTACAATCTACAATTACTCCGTCACTTCACTATTTGATATTTGGACAACGTAGAAAAATTTACATCAAAACAACAACATTCCCAAAATCATTTTATACTTATTGCGTATTATGTATTACGTATTTGGTATTTGTAAAGCACATACGTAACAGTATTATACATTATACAAGATATCGATGTAGATATCGATTCCTTAGCAGATAAAACTGTAGTAAAAACGTGTGCTGTCCTTTTCCTCTGCCATTTCAACCTTCTCTCTTCTCTCCTTCCGCATTTTTGCCCGTTACCTATTAACCGTTTTAACTTGTACCAGCTACTACTAGCCTGAAAATTCCTCAGAATTCAACCAGGAGTGAATGAATTACAGCATGAGTCTCGAGCCTCGAGCCTCGAGTCTTTATATTATTCACGTGCAGTTGTACAAGTAGCAGCATGTGATGGATTTTATCATAGCTTTCCTATTTATTACCATCCGATGGATTTTCTATGGCACAGTTGCAACTGTTTTATTGATTACACAAAAAGTGTACAAAGTGTCGGAAAGAGGAAATTGCAGCTTAGTTTTATAGGAAGAAAGAGCTCTGGCCAACATACAAAATACAAAATCCACGTACGTGAAACCTAAAATATTTCACACCGTCAGTTATTCATTTATTCACAGGTTTTAGACTCCTTTTCAGTTGACTGGTATTAGTATTTTTTTTAAATGGTAAACATTTGATGTTGATGTTTTAAGGTGCTCATTCTCAAACCTCAAACCTCAAAGCTCATACGTAAAACATAAACGCAAGACAGAAAAGGAACGGTAAACATAAATTCATAATTTATGTGCAGGTATTTTTACGAGTTTTTAAATAAAGAGAGGAAAGTAAAAGGTGAAATGTAATATGTAAAATGCAAAGTACGGTATTCGGTGTACGGTGAGACGTGAAGAAAATATAATACAAAGTTCATGCACCACAGTGTACCCTGTACAGTTTAGAAGGTGATACAACCCAAAGTTAGAAGTTAGGAGCTCGAAACTCCAAACTCCAAACTCAAAACGTAGTTGGAACTTACTGATCCAAATTCGACGGGCTCTTTGGATCAATACTCATACTTCATACCTTAGTTGTATGTAGAATGTAGAATGTAGATACATAGTAAATACTAAGACCTACTACCGCTCCAGCTCCAGTTGTGGGGCTGTTGTGTGTTGTGTAATTGTTACACCATGGAACCTTTCCACTTTCTACTCACCCATGCACAATGCACAGGATTTGCTCTTCATTCTTCATATTTCATATACTTATACACATGACTGGCTACATCAAAATAACTTATTATGCATACAAAGACGTGCACTGTATTTACACGGTAGACGGTACATATAGCAGATGTGGGTTTTCTGTTTTCTGTCTCAAACAAAAATCCATCTACTTCACAAGGGGCTTTCTATTTCCTACTTTCTACTTTCTCTCACCACGCCACAACATACACAATACACAACACACCTAGCAAATAGTAAATAGCAAATAGTAACGAGTATACACGAATGCATAGGAATTATACAAAGTAGAGCATAAACTATGCATCGCATATATGTATCTTGTATTTTGTATTTGTGTTTTATGTACCCATGTATATCAAAATTCTTTCCTCATTCTTTCTCTCACCTTTCCTTTTCCCCCTACAGAACGAGAGAAGAGGGAAACTCCCTACTTTGTGATGTTATCCGTATCCGTCCATGTTCTCTGTACTCTTTAACTCCATAACAGTTTGTGCTTTGTACACAAAACTGCTGATACTTGAGCAAAAAGGAGAAAGTTCAGAAATGTGTAATAATAATAATAATAATAATATTATTATTTTTAGTACAGCTCTTGCACACGTGTATTTGAACTTTGGTTTTGAATAGCACTGATTTCTATTAAAAGGAAAAAATCCTTTTGAATTTTTGAATCTACTGCATGATTTTAAAAGAGGATTCATAGAAAATTCAAACTATGATGATGCTTATGCTTATTATTTATTATTGTGAAGTAGAAAGTGCAAGTTAGAACTAATGCATAGCATTTGTGTATGTATAGGTACTGCATGAATATATACAGAAAATTAAATAACATTATGATAACGTTATGAATTTTCATATGGTGAAGAGTCAAGAAAAGGAGGAAAAGGCGTGAGAGTTGTTTGCCAAAATTGCTTCGTTGTTGACACAATGTCATTTTTCTTAGGTTCTCAAAATGGAGAAAGTTGGCTTCAAGATTCTAGATTCTAGACTCAAGTTGCAGGTCTTTGAGTAAAACTTGTGTAAAACTTAACGGTATATTTTTTTGTCATGGAGGAAAAATTTAGCACGACTTTATACTTTCATCACATGATGATGTTAGTTTGGCTGATGGACGTCATCATATCTCGACTCTAGAGTCTAGACTTTAGGCCCTATAGTCTAGACTGTATGCTCAATGCTCAATCCATGAGGTAAACAGACAGAGAGAGAAAAAGTAGAGGAAATGTTGGTAACTTTTAACTTCGAGTTGAGTCTGGAATGATGTGACACGTAGATTACTTATGTATGTTGCACATGCACTGAAGACTACGCAGCTACTCAGTCTTCTCATTTCAAAGATGAGCAGGCCTGAATTAGAATATGCAATACACATTTACAATGTACTGTAACAACAGCAAAAACACAAACATCAACATCAACAAGAGCGACTTGAACGTTCCACATCCCATCTCATCCAGTCTCGTGTCTGATGGTGACATAGAAATGCAAAACTTAAAAATTCAAGGCTCTAGACTCTAGACTCCAGTCTCTAGATTTAACATTCAACATTCAACGCTCAAGACGCCCGAGGATGATGATGTGAAACTGGAACGAGGTATACAATCTTCATTGTTTATATGTAGGATGTTCTCAGGCATCTAGGATGTACATTGTACATCGTACACTGTACAATGTACACTATAAGAACCAGGACGTTATTATAATGAGAGTAATGTGGACCACATCCTGGATCCCGGACCATCCAATCTCGGCGACGGAGAAGTCCAAGTACAATGAACATTGTACTTACGGCATACGCAACGGGATTAGAAATTAGTATGGTTCCTTCCATCAAATTCTGATTTAAAAACATGAACTTTTTTATCCGTTGCAACACAAAACAGCAACAAGAAAAACACTACATCTTCCATGTACAATGCACACTGTACATTGTACATCGTACATTTGCCAGATTATATATCGTACATACCTTTCTTAGATATTTCTACAAGAAAAACAAAGCCGAGACTGGAGTCTTCTTTCTCCAGTGATAGGTTTTATACATCAGAATATACAATGTAGTCTGGATTGTGGATACGAATTTCGAATTTGAAGTAAAATGTACACAGGATGATGGAAAAGAGAAATGGAAATTCAAGTGTACAGACTACAGACTATAGACTGTTGACAATTTACTACACTTGCTGTTCAACTCGTTTAAAGAGAACGTCTTTAGTATTTACTATTTACGTCTTTGTTTTATCAGGAAAAAGTAAGTTTAAATTTATGCAAATTTCCCAGTCTGTTTCTTTCAACTCGCTGGTAATGAACTTGACATAATCTGTAGTAAATTCGATTCTTGTTCTCAATCCTCAGTCCTCATCGTCATCGTCGTCATGCTCCACGGGTCATCATCACCATCATCATAGTCATCAGTTTTGTAAGTGTTAAGGCTATAGGATGTAGGACCAAAAAATCCAGAATCAAGGCAAAAACAAGAAAACAAGTCTACATTTTTTGTCTTCTCGTTCACGTTCCAGATTCTAGATTCCAGATTTTAGAATCTGGATTAGAGACTCGAGATTTACAGGGCGAAAGGCAGAAAAACTTTCAGAGTCATTTGCTACCAAACATGTAAAAATGAATGTGCGTAAAAAAGTAAAAGTAAAAGAATATAGGAGAAAAAAAAGGAGCTTTTCACTTTGTTTTTCCACTATAGTAAAGAATCAAGAATCAAGAGTCAAGAACCAAAGCCAAGCGGGACTGTGAAAGAGCAACGCGGATTCAAAAAGAACTAGAAGTAGAAGAGGGAATGAATACAAACATGTACAATGTACATTATACAGTGTACAATAATGTACAATGTACATAAAACTCGCCAGTGTGTTGTTTTTGTCATGTTTTTATACTCTCATGTCTTGATGTCTTGCAACCTGACGCCGCTTATCGTTACTCAAGTCAAGCCAAGCCAAGCCAACTGAAGTCAAGTCAAGTCAAGTCAACTCCAGGGAGGAGGAAGAGAAAGTTGAATGGTTAACTTTGCGGGCGTTCTCTTTTTTCTCCAGAGAAACTAGTTCATATGTCCGCAGGATCTTTACGCTTTTCCGGCTCCACATCTTGAGCTTGAGATCTTGAGATTTTTAGTGGAAACCTCCTAAAAACATTTTCGCAAAATCATTCATTCTCTCCCTGTTTCTTCTTCCTCCAGTCTCAAGGCTCAAGTCTAGAGTCTAGAGTCTCCAGTCTCTAGTCTCTATAACACGATAACACATTTCCAAACCTCTTTATATTTACCACACACCTTGTTCACGTTCCCTCGCTCTCACTCTCACTTTAGTTACTGTTTACAAACGTTAAAGTTACAGCTTAAAAGGATAGACCAAATGCACCCTGCTAGCTTTATACTCTATACTCTATATAAATTCTCACTTGCACGTTTTCCTCCACAAACTTTGTATGCACAATGTAAATGGATCTCCACAACTCCTCTCTGATCTATGGAAGAAAAGTACGTTGTTCCTTTTACTTGTTTTGTTTCGATTCTCGATTCTCGATCTGATTTAAATCAGTTCATTTTGTGGTGCAATCTATACAAATTTACTGGTTTTCTCCAGTTATTTCCATTCTTTATCATTTTTATGTGTAGTGTGTGTGTATCTGATTTGGCGATATCAAGTATTATAAATAATGATAAAAACAGTATACTACTGATAAATTATGTTTTCAAGCCTGACAAAGCTTGTGAACCAAATAAGACAGAGGACAGCTGACTTTACTAATCGACGGGTGGTTGTGGTTGTTTTTGATGGAGGATGAAGGATGGAGAGTACGGTTTAAATAGAAAATAGAAAAGAAGACAAAGTAGGTGGTAGGTGGAAGAGGGAGAAAATAGAATGTTTTTTCTTAGAAAGTGGAAAAACATCATTAATTATGCACATGTAGGTGGAATGTGGAATGGAAATTTCCACGCTGCAGGCTCTAGGCTCTGGAGCAAGGAGTTTGGATTCTACATTCTACATTCTAGATTCTTGATAACTTTGCACGTTCACAGAGGAAACCTCAGGTGGCTTAGTGACGCATAAAGCACAGCATACGAAATACAGAGCGCACACTACTTTCTTTGACACAGGAAAAAGAACTGAAAGTCTTTTGGTAAATCTTATAGTTTGGTTTGCTTAATTTTTTTCGGAAAACGAAAGACTATTTTTTTCTGATTTTTGATTTTTTATTGTCAATCTTTGTTATTTTCTGTTTTCTTGTAAAATTTAGAGTGAGAAAATCTATTTACAACAATTTTCACTTTCTACCTTGTGCTGCATCCTTTATTATTGAGTATCGACTATTTAATATTGATGACGACTCATTATATTATTTTCAACTTTAAACCACTCCCATAATTTAGTACAGGCTTCCTTAAGTTTTAAAGTGCAATTTATTCTCTGAACAGCTTTACTTTGTCCAATGATGCAAACAAAATGAAGATTAGTCACTTTACTGATTGAATTATCACTGACCTTCAGATTTCTGATTTATGCTAACTAATCACTCAACTCTCAAAACTCAAAACAGATGAATAATTCATATAAAATTTGAAAGGAATATCATTGATATTTTTTCATTTAACACACTGCTGTTTATTGCCCATTACCAATTTCCAAAACAGACAATGACAATGTCAATTTTCCAGACCTTTGTGAATAGTGTGTGCTAAATGCATTTTGTGCTGTGCCGTCTTAATAACAATAATAGCAATAATAATGGGAATAAATTTCTACGTATTTTGTCAGGAGCCACGAATGTAAACATTCCGTGAGATTTCCTCCTAACTCAATTAGCAAAATAAATATAATATTTGTATGCAGTATGCAGTATGGAGTATGAAGTATGCACGCATGAATGTAGAAACTACAAACTTCAAACTCCAAACTGATAAATCACAAATAGAGACCATTATTTTCAAAGGAAAAATAATAATTAGTACTGTAGCTTGTAGCCGTTATGCAAAATATAAAATACGAGCTGTGCTGAGCTGAGCCTGGCTGAGACGCAAAAAATAGGTGAAGCGCAGTTGTATAATATTTCACTTATCATATTATCACAATTATTCCTATTATTATCATTATTATCATTATTATCACAACTACTGGATGCGAGGAACAGCACAGGTAAATGGAAGGTGACCTTAAACATAGCGCACACACAAAGGAAAAGGAAATTCCCTGTGAATTTTCCCCACACTAAATACTAAATACTGAATACACAAATAATGAATACGTGTAATAAAAGGGAAATTTACTACTATTATAACCTGCATTTGCAATAGCTGCAGTTTCTTTGTTTTTTATTTATCGCACTACAACCTTTGTACTGTGTACTTTGTATCATATGCCCAAATGCATACTCCATTTTCACCAAATTCTACGTACTACCCACAACCCACAACTAGTCATTATGCATTATGTCCATTTTAGATTGCACGTTGCACATACATTTAGCCAACTACTTCCACTACAGTTTTCTTGCTAGGAAAAGAAGTCTGAAAATAGCCTTGAAAATCAAAAACTACTCACTCTCTTATTGACGTAAATTTTATCAGTTTCTCAGAGGAAAAAAGGTAGCGTAATGTACATAATCTTATCCAGTTTTGACCTGCTTTTTAAATATGACGTTACCTTTTTTAGTCACAACGTTATTGCCTATCGTCTTGTGTTTTTTGCACTGGCAATTTCACCTTAGTTTTTTCTACATAATAAATAATCAATATTGAATTTTTTAAAGGATGGAGCTTGATGCAACTAAACCGTATAATATATAGTATAGAGTATGCAGTTTTGTAATATGTAATATGTTGAGAGTTGTTTCTAAAAATAGGAAAATATTGTTCCAGTCATCAAAATCGATGAATATGATCACAGCTAAATGAATGATGCTATAATATTATTTATGATACACGATACATGCTACATGAGACATGAGAGAAGCGGTCCGTTTCCCAGATTTTATGCCAAAAGAATGTTGAGTGTTTAGCCTTTAGCCTTTATAAATATATTATGGATTATGGAGGAATTTAGAATATCAAATGTAGACGGTAGAATGTGGAGCATGAGCCTACCGAATACTGAATATAGAGATTGAGATTGCTATTGCTATATTGATATTGAGGAAAGAGAACTTACCCAAGCTGACAGCGGAGTCGACTTGGAAGGAGAGGAAGAAGAAGACGCAGGAGACACTGATGAGAAGAAATGGGAAGACTCTCATACTTCTAGCTCTATAATAAAATTCCTTTGAAGTTGACGATGATGACGATGTGGACTCTGGCTGTATCTGTATATGTGACGGTTCCCTCTTTTTCATTATTCTCCTCCTCATTATTCCCGATCTCTCGAACCGGATTTGAACTCGGAAATTCTGAAACGGGAAATGTTGTAGCAGTTACTTTCTTTCTTCTGATTCTGGTTCTGGTTCGTGTCCAACTCGAATTCTCCCTTTTCCAGCCAATCGATTCTCCTTTTCTCCGTCTTTAGAATTTAGAGTTTAGACTTTAGATAAAATCCCTACTATTTGTAACGATAATACTAATACTGTTGATCCTCCCCTCCAGATTTGAAATTTTTTTACTGAATTGGACTGGACTGGACTAGAAGACACTAGAATTGGAATGAATATTGAAGCGGGAACTGGAAGTAGCGAAATTCTCCGTGAATCACGTCACCGTACTGAAATTAACAAAATAACAAAAATGATTAATTTGATCACAATTAATATTTATTGAGGCCATAATAAACCATAATAATCAGACCATATAAATCATTTATCATTGACTACGCTTTGGAGTAAAAAATTACTCTGCTTTGCCCAAATATGACAAATTGCAGGGCACATTATACATTTACCGTTCACTTTCCCTCTTCAATAATGATTGAGATCCACCATTTTAGTTTAACTTTTAAGAATTATTTGTCTTATTCACAGTACCAATTCATTTAAGAAATTTCTTCAAATGTCAATGTTTTGTGTCTTGATCAGTGACAAGAGTGAGAAACAGGAGACGGACAGTCCGGAATCCGGATTGAGTACTTAGTATTGAGCATTGAGGATTGAGGAGATGGTGGATAAGGAGGAAAAAGTATTAGATTAGCCTTGTCCTTTCTCGTCTCGTTTTGTTTCGTCTCTGCTCTCCTATTTTTTTGGTGTTTGGTAAGGGGATAAAGCACTCAGAGTGCTCAAAGTGACAGGAAGAGACACAACAACAATAACAATCCAAATCCAAATCCAAATTGCAACAGGATCCAATTGAGGCGGAATCCACAATTCTCCATACACTACTATACAAACTGTACCACTGCCGATTCACAATTTACAATTTACAATTCACTTTCCACTGTCCTTTCTTTCGCTGGACAAGCGGAAAGGAAAGGACAAACGTTTTTTACCTCCCCTTTTCAGATTTTCATTATTTTGAATTCGGGATACAAATGGACCACTTAGACTAACCACAGAGACGTAGAGAGACAGATACAGAGACAGACAGTCACTCATGTCACCGCACCACGTTTGTCCATGGACAGCGGACAGATCAGGCAGGACGCATCAGCACAGACCGCACACACCACACACCAACACACAACACACAAGACAGAAAAGGAAAAAAGAACAGCAGAGTTGCTCACTTCTTCTTTTAAATGCCCATTCCTTTTTTTCTACCACTTTTGTTCTCTCGCTTTCTCGTTCTCTTGTGTTTGGAGCTGCGAGTGCAGAAGGAGAAAACACACTAAGTAAACTTCCCTGTCAAGTTGGACTTGATTCTCCCGAGAGTGTCTGGAGACTGGAGTCTGGAGTTTGGAATTGGACGTACAGTATACAGTAGCTGCTCGGCTAAACTCACCATAGTATAGTAACAGCTGTAAGAGTTTCTCTCATGTACAACGTGCAATTGCTACATAATGCATGGCTAAGAATGCTCTAGAATCAAGAATCTAGATACAAGATCACCTTCTTATTTATTTCAATCCTCAGACTCTGACCAAACCGAATCCAGCCAAACCACGCGGAAGTAAAGAAGAGACAAGGGAAATGACTTATTTTAGATTCTAGATTCTAGATTCTAGAGAAAATGGAAAACTCAAAGCCCTTGAGGTTTTTTCCATGAAAAAAGTGTCTGACTAAACACTAAAAAACCTCTAATCTACTGACTACAAAGAATCTCATCTGAGGATATTTTCCTTGTTATTTTCCAAGTTTTCGATTCTCGATTCTCAATAGGTGGAAAAGGTGAAAAATACAAAACATGATTTCTGCTTTATTCTAGAAGATTTACTTTTCAGAAATTTTGGCGAGCTTGAAAAATTGAGAATGAATTGAGTTTAAATTTTTCCACGTAGACGTGGTTTACTATAGTAGGAAGGATAAAAGGAAACGATCAGAAGAGTGAAATGCACAAAACCATACATAGGTTAATTCTATTACTTGGAACCAAACAAAGTAGCAAGATTTCGCGGAAACAATATAAATACAAGATACAAGCAATGCACTATAGAAACAGCGTTACAAAATCCAAAACCCAAAATACGCCGAGACAACAACAACATTCCGCAATCCACAACACATACATGTGTGTGGAATCCGCAGGTGCATTTGGATTTGGATTTCAAATTTAAAACCGCTTGTGCTCAAAGATGCAGATTCCGGGTAAAGCTCAACTTTGTCCCCGTTTCCGTCCTCCTCTTCAACCTCATCCAACAAGGTACAAGACACCAGAGACATCAGAGACAAGGGCACAAAACCGCAATGAATGTATTACCTGTACTCAAGTACTCAAATACCAAATACGGCAGTAAACCTTTTGAATAACAAATCTCTTCCACTCTCACAGACTTAGAAAACATCTGCCACCAGAAAATCTGGAGCCTGGATTCTAGAATCTAGCATGTGGAATGTAGAATGTAGAAACTAGAATCTAGGACGATAGACTTAAGACTCTAAAACGTCTGGATTCTGGAGTAAATAAAAAAAACCCTTGTAGAATGGAAACACATGGAAGATGGGTACTAATAACAATGCAGAAGACTTTCTCTTGTGTAATATTTAATCCGTTTCTACCTCTACGCCTCTTTCTATGATATTACTCTGATTACGGTGAATCACTCTAAAACCGAGTCACATAATTTTAATTATTATTATTATTTACATATAATATTATGGCAAATGGTACACTAAAAATGAATAGTGAGTCATTTGGAAATTTTTATACCAAGTGGACTGTGACTGTGGGAAGATACTTTGTAGAATGATCGCATTTAGAAGATACAGATGTGAACGAATAAGGTTCCAGTTTCCAGATGGAATTAACTAATAGATTTGACTTCTGGTGTGGACATGACGATAAAGAATATAAATTAATGTCTAGATTCTAGATTCTAGAGTCTAGATGGGTGTAGAATGTGATTACAAATCTACTGATAGAATGATAGAATCACCATTTGCCATATTCCTCATTCCGTATTCAATATGTACAAAACAGAGGGAGAGTCAAATTCCATGTTACGATTTCATTGTAATAGAAATTGCGTTGATAATATTCTATACGATGAGATTAGATGGAGAGATAAAGAGAGAGGAGAAGAGATTGAGTGGAAGTTGGAAGTGTGCATAAGAGATGAACAAGAAAGATTCTGGATTCTGGATTCTCGAGGGTTTTCTCCTCTCATTTGCTTCACTTGATTTGCTTTCTGTGCATGTGAGTGATCTTGAATTCAAAGTTGAATTTGAATTCGGCATTGCGAATCTCGAATCTAGAATCTAGAATCCAAAATCTTGAGTTTTGAGACTTGATATTGGAATTTGTAGGCTGCTCACGGCCCTTTATAATGTTTATCTGGTGAGACATGGGACACGGAAAATACGTTCACTCGGTCACCTCCATTTCCTTCCTTCTCCCCATTCTTTATCCTTCCACGCCCTCTCGTCTCTCTTCTCCTTATGCTTACGATATTACGACATGCAACCCGTGTACACCAAACCTGGTCGGTTTGTTCCCCTTCTCACTCTGTCTCTCTTCTTTTAAAACCATTCAGTTTGACTCTAGAATCTAGAGTCTAGACTCTATTTCGCGTCTGTTACTTTCTCATGGGAGAAAGTGATATTTTCTATCGTCTATTATCGGCCTTAATAAAGTTATCATCATCCCTGTCAATGGATCATTGAATTTCCTATACATTTTTTGTGGTTACACGAAATATAAAATTCAATTCAAAATTATTACACCGTACAAATATTTGGAATTTGAAATTTTGAATTATGAGACACAAGACCCTAGACACGAGGCACTAGATACAAGACAGTTGTTTTATTTCCCAGCAAACATTTTATTGTTTTTACCTCTAGTTTTTAGAGAAAAGGTAGTTTTTGAAATGTATAATGTTGAACATTGAACACTCCATAATTCATTTTCCCTTGAATTTCGGACGCATTCAAGGATCAAGGATATGGAAATAGAGGATGCAGGAACAACCAGTGGTCGTGGCACTGACATTGGAAAGGGAATTGACGGTGAATTTGTTAATGTTGAGTGAGTGAAAAAGTAGGGAAGGGAAAAGATTCCCACTGTCAACCTCTTGAAGGTGATTTATTTCTCAATTTTACTCACATTTTTCAAAGTCCATGTTTTCCCCAATTCACTTTTGAAGTCGGACAAGCCTGCAGATATGTGTCTAGTGTACAGTGGAATGTACAATCTACACTGTAGACATATGATCATGAGATAGATAAAACCAAGAGGAAAGTGGAGCAAAAACCCGAATCCGAATTTCATCCGAATGAAAAAGTAAGAGCCGTCGGTCCTTGGTCTAAAATCGGCTCAATCCAAAGACCAAAAGACTTTACACTTCTCACTTTTCAATTAATGGCAAAACGCTTTCGCCTCGTTTTTGTCTCGTCTCCTCTCAAGTTTTTTTTGCAAGTTTCAGTCATTTACACTTACAAGTTACACAACGGCAGATCTACAATCTAGAATCTACACAGCCTTCAGTTTCCCTTTTATCGTTTTTGCTTCTCTTCCTCTCTTCCGTTTTCTGTCTGGTTTCTGCTTTCTGTTTTCCATCTCATTGAGTAAATGTAAGGAAAAGTGATAGCCCAAGTCAAATTTCCAAATCAAAAGCAAGTGGGATAACAAGAAAAAAGAGGATAACGGACAACGTTCCAGACAGGAAAAAACCAGAAGAGAGAGAGGACAAAAAATTTGCTACTCGAGACTCGAGACTTGGTCTACATTAGAAAGGAGAAAGTCGAGTAACATAAGACAGGAGAAAAAACAGACATAATAATAATATGGATTGTAAAATGCAGCTCAAAGCTCAACGCTCAAGTGATAAGCTTACATGCGAATTAAATATGGAAGATAAAGAAAAGTCGGTCTCGGTCTCGGAATCGGATGCAACCTTGGGCTAGGATTCGCGGATTGTTTGCTCTCTACTGCATCACTTTTTAGTTTTTTTTTCAATACTCTCTCCCTAATATTCTCTTAATCCTAATCTCGACAATTCGAATTGGAATTGGAATGGCAATTCGAATCGGGATTCCAAGTCTTAAGATTGAGACTCAAGTGATTTGAACAAGGAGAAAGAAAAGTAGATAAAAAAGATGGGAAGCGTTAAAAACCTTTCATTTTACTTGAGAAATCAGACGCCGTCTTTTTATGGAGAGATGAAGAGGATTTGAAGGGATTCACTCTTTATTTTCTCCACATCTCAATTGAACATCTAGCATCTACATGAGAGAATCAGAGACGCTAATAATATTATTAGAGAGCGTAAAACAGATATAGATGTAGACAGTAGACAGTGAAGATGTATGGTGAATGGTGAAAAAGCTACTTCTTCTTGTTCAATATTATAATGAGTATAGGAAACAAATAGATTTGCATCAGCTGTCGACAGCTTGTCGCCCACTCTGCCAATATTGTCAAGCTCACAATGAGATTAGATGAACAGGAAAATTTCCACTGTTCGTTGTTCACTCTTTACTCTTCAACCTTCACTCCTCATCGTTCACAATGCTCTTTTTTCCTCCTCATTCCCAATTCCCAGTTTTATATCCGATAGCAAAAGAGAGAAGGATAAAAGTATCTAGAATCTACAATCCACAGTATACGTATTCTACATACTACAGTTAAAAGTACATGCAAACTCCAAACACATAAGTGCTGGTAGTTAGCTCAACTTTTACTGCCCTAGATGGCCCGACTCGTTGATATCTATCTACAATCTACATACGTACAAGGTACAAGATGCTGGATGTTGGATGCTCCTTTCTCTCTCTCTCTCTCAATCTCCCTCACAAGTAACTTTTAATAGTAAAACTCTCAAACTCACTCTGGATTTGCTATTTAGTAGCTCGGGGCAGTTTAGTTTACCAGCGTCAACTCTTGACTTGACTTGCTCTTTCTCTCTCTTGTCATGTTTTCCCCCTTGTTCTCACACAGTTGTTCAGAGTTCTGAGATGCTGAGATGCTGAGAAGATGAGAGAAACTTGTTCCCTATTTCATTCTCGCCCTTGTCTACTTCATGTTCTTCCTCTTCTTCTTTCTGTATCTTCTTGTTATATCTGTAATCCCCGAAAACTTTCTTTCTCTTTCTTAAAACAAAATTTACACAATCTGAAAGGGCAATGAGGATAGAGGATAAAGGATAAGGGATTCACTTTGTACATTAGAGAACCCCAAAAAAACATGTTTTGAGAAAATTTAAGTCAGCACCCCGTCATATCGTTCCTTTTAATGTAAAAAACAACCTCTGAAAATTTCAGTTAATTAACTTGAAGTTTGAGGTCGCGCAAGGTCACCA
>JAQGBH010004596.1:0-16280 GCA_034698265.1 Sminthurinus aureus
TTACATCAAAAGGAACAATATGACGGGGTGCTGACTTAAATTTTCTCAAAACATGTAAATTTGACGCTCTCTAGTGTGCATGGAAGGTCAAAGTACAGAATGTAAAATACCCATCATTTTATATTATGTTCATCAAATATCGGATTTCGAATATGTACATACTACATACGCAGACAAAGCTCATAAATAATTCCATATTTCCTAGTTTGAAAGGACACTCGAGTAAACATTCATAAATTCAGATCTATATTCATGTCTGTGTTATGTATATGAAATGTGTAATGTGTAGTACATATTGCATACATAATTTGTAGTCTATACATATCTACGCCTAAGTAATCGACTAGAATATAACATAACACATGATCTAGACAATGAAATACTCTGTGTATTCTCAATTCTCAATTCTCATTAAGTGTATTACGTATTTCATGTATAATGAATATATACGTATATCTAATATGTATGTACCTTTTGGTCTACTGGTTTATTCGGGAACAGAAATTTTAAACAACGAGATCATATTATTATGTTATAAATATAATGAAACCCAAGTAAGGTACTTTTAATTCATTTAACGAAGTTGTGGACTTTTTAATGTGTAAATCAAAATAGTGTAGTGCTAAAAGTACACAGCATAATTTGTTTTGGCACTTTTCTCATTCTTATTTGAATTCTTGAAAACAAAGTACATACTTGAGACTTGAGTGATTAATACATAATGATTACACGATTTTCTCTCAGTGTGTCTCTATTTCTTTGTATTTAAGGATTAAGGATGTTGTTGTTGTTGTTGTTGGCGAATTCATGGGTCTCATGTATTTATATATGTATAAAAAGAGTCAACTCTGTGACGGTTGACGGCGGAGACGAAACGAAAAACTTTTTTTCCAAGCCGGTAGTACGGAAATCATGTAGGAAATCTAGGAATAGAAAGGAACGGCAGCACATACATGTAGTATGTAAAAGTAACATTGGTAAGTACTCGTACTTGGTATATCGTAGGACAAAGACGGCTCTTTTCTTTTTCATTATATGTAAATATGTACATTTTTATATCTTGATTCCTCTGATTTTAGTACTTTTTAGTTGGTATATATATAGAATATAGATCCTACTAACGACATTATTTTATTCTGCTTTTCATATTACAATACACATTAATGTATGATGGCATGAAAAGGGCATTCAGAACTGTAGGAGAGAAAACGAAAACAGTATTATAATATATTGCCAACAAAAACTACAAACCGTGACTCATGAATATGTTTCAAATGGTACATGGTACATAGATTATACACATATAACATATGATGCACCGTAAAAACTTGATTGAAATCCAAAGTAGAAAAATGTCATTTTTATATAGCTCTTGTACATTGTACGTATATATACAGAAAACTGATGAATTAATGTATTTGTATAACTTCCAAATGGGATTTTACATAAAGTATATAATGATAATACTTGTAAGTACTAGTAAGAAAAGTAGGCTTCTAATTTAGTTTGACGGTATTTTGTAACTAACATGTGTTTACCTGCACACCGCACACACATGTTGTCTGCGTGTATTAATCTTACTGTGACATAAAATGAATTGATGGTGAGAGAAGAAACCGAGTCCTTACTCAAGAAAATGTATGTCTTTTGTATGTACATATGGTTACATATAATATTATTATATTCTTATTTCCGTACAGTGTATTTTGTATTTGCGGAGCAGGGAAATGAATATAATATGCACATGAGAATTGAGAATACCAGCAACCGGTTGATTTCAGTAACTACAGCCTACACAGTACACAGATATATAGAAAGAACAGAAGAGAAAGAGAGGGGCAGGCGAGCCTTCACCAGCAACATCATAGAAAATAGAAATCTTCTGTATGTATCATGTATATGTATGTATATTATGGGCAAGTATAGGATAATATTATTTTACTGCATGACCATGCATATATATATGTGCATACATATTACATATAGATTTTTTACATACATATTTACAAGTACACTTTAGAGTCTAGAGTAAAGCTTGGTTGACAATCATTATTTGGTGTACGTACAGTGTGATGTGATAAACTTCTTGGTATTCCTCTTCATCTATCTAAAACGTATAAAATCCGACAAGGATGATAATTATTATCATTAAGTACAAAATTACATTTGCATACACAAGCCATTGAATTTCAATCTTCCTCTTCGGCCTTCTGCTTTGCCTTTTCTTATGTAGATTTTGATGACATTGTTATTCCAGTCATTAGTTGTTGATGAGTGTACTAAAAGTGATGAGAGGAATACATTATAAGTATGAATAAAAATGAGATTGAAACATATTGAAGTATACATCATATGATAGGAGATATGAGACAGAGGACACTGGGAAAGGAAGTAAAGAGGAGGAGGGAAATGAGGGAAAAAATGGTAATCATAGTGAACACAAGTCCACAAAAGTAAAAACACATAAAAATACATGTAGATAGATAATATACAGGTATTATACAAAATGTAAAACCGCGAGTAAGGTAAGGAAGATACAGTAAAGGCTTTAAACGCTCTGAAAACCTGTTCCAAAATTACTATGGTCATGATGGTGATGCTATATATGGAACTTTGGAACTTTCTTCACCAGTATACCAATAATAATATTGTACTATATATGGTGAATGATGGTGTGTCTACCTGAAATAACATATATACATACATGTATAAATAAACAAAAAAAAATATATTAACTACGGATACAAAACTTGGAAAATTGTCATTGTATCATGTACCATCTCTTGTGGAGGTCCATCAGATATCAGATTAGTTCTTTATGTCTGTTTATGTGTTTTATGTTGGGATGTATCACACCACACGCCATGTATGCTGCATGTAGGTCGCGTATCAACATATGTATATATGCACAGACACATATATTACCGTTGGGGGAAAATGATGGCGATAGCTGGAATTTATCGATCGTTTTAGTTAGTCACTGCCACTACCATTCTATTCTATTTGGTGCTGTCGTACATACAACACCAGGAATACAGGTTAACCCTGCCTTCTTAAAATGGAAAGAGACTTTCTCTCTCTTTCTTTCTTTCTTTCTTTCTTTCTCTCTGCCTCTCTCTGAGTTTTCACTTCCATATTCGAAAAGCCGCAGTTTGCTCACACTGTACAATTACCATGTACAGTTTTTGTTATTTTTTTCTTAAATCCCATTATTATTATTATTATCATTATCGCATATTTGTATGTATTTAGCTATAAATAATGTTAGTTGTTGATATATATAGTGGTAAATATCGTAGTAGTAAGAGATAAAAATACTAAAATAAAACTATATAGATAAAATCCCACTATAAAAAAAATATTTTACAACATATTACAATATAAAAAAGACGTAGCTACTGTGTACATTTATGTGTTTCTACTAATAATAATAACATATACAAATCTATTATCCTTACATGTTACTGTGTGGGTGTGTGTGTATAAATAAAAAAATATTTTAATCCATAAATACAAACGTATATACGCAAATCTATAAATTATGAATTCATACATATTATTATATAAAATACAAAATATTCTAACACAAAGAAATAATTTACCAACCACTAACATGTAGACATGTTACTATTACCATATTCTAGTAAATTTATTGAATGAAATTTTTAAATGACGAATAGCAAGGGCGTCACAAAATAATATCAAATTAATGTAAAAAGTATGTAAAAATGTTGAATATAATAGCAAGCAAGATGTGAATCGAAATATATATAGAGATATATATGTATATATATATAATACAAATTTGTGGCTGTCAACGTCCAAGTCCAAAGTCATCAACATCATCAAATCTAGTCATCAACATCAAAGTTTTAACAACAACACCACAGTACTAGTCCGTCAAAAATATTAAACAAACCAGATATTTATTAGATTCAAGCATAAAAAAAACTCCAAAATGTCATTCGGTAGTCAAAGGCCTGTCTTCGTGACTACTTATACAGATGATTACGATGTAAGTACTTATAAAATTTTATTCCTGCTATATTAATATGCTATATGCTATCCATTCCATAAAATATTGCTGCTTCAATTGTATGTAGACTGAGAACTGTTCATCATATATCATTGACCATTTTGTCTCATCAGGAGGCACATATGTAATATTTAAATGTGCCATCATCATCGTTATAATTTGCATGTGTTTTGCTTTCCTTTCCATTATTTAACAAACCCTTCAAAAATTATCTAGATTTGTAGCTGAGAGTAAATAGTAAAATACATAATTTTTAGGATGGTTTATGCTCATCAAATGAAGACGTAAATTTAACTTGTCAATTTTCTCATCTCTCATCTCTCATCACGTCTGCGATTACTCTGTACTCTGTACTGAACTGACTACTGATTATACTCTTTACTCTCATGAGTAGTGATGAAGTGTACTACTTTGGTTATGATGGACATCATAATATTATTTTTATATCATATACGAAATGTCATTTCATTAATCAATTAATACAAAATAATTCAAAATGTGTTCATTATGACTTATGAATGATACACTTACAGACACATATATCAAAATATATACATTACACATGTCACCTTGTATGTCATGCAGATGAAAAATCTCTTTCTCTTCAATCCATTCCTTCTGTCTATAATTATATATGTTTACTGTTTACGAGTTTATTATGAAGTTTTTATGAGGACTACGGAATGTAAATAAATATATTATGTAAAATGTAAAGATAAAATGTTGTTCAATAATATTTATGAGTGTGTGAATGATGGACTCTATACTAACTGCCTTATATTATACCTCCTTCTAAGTCTAAAGTATAATGTCACAGATATTTAGTAACTCAAGAACAAATTGCACTATTTTGTTCTGAGCATTTCATGCTTCCTCATGAGAAAAACAACACAACAAGTCCAATAAAGTTTTAGTCTTTGCACATACCAAACCAATAGTTGAAAATGATGTTGGAAATGTGTAATGTATTGTAGAATTCTTGGTTATGTCACTTCATTTCCCGTACATGCATATTAATAATGTACTTATGATTGAGAATATACAGCCATAATATAATATTCTTTTACTTCTCATTTACATTACAATTGACTACTACTTATAGATATTTTTTATGGAACTATTTACAATAATATATTGGACTTTACATTATATTACTGTATATAAGCTATAAGCAGTGAATACACATAACACAGCACACTATAATATTCTTACAACTCTAGAACATAGACATCAGTTGTAGAGAGCCGAGAACCGAGAGAGTGAGTGGTGAGTGAAAAAAAAGCTTATAAGCAACATAGAAGCACCAGTCGAATAAAGTTTCTCTTAAAGTTAGCTTTAATTTTTCTCAAGAGAAAATTCCGAATAATATTTTATAGGATTTGTGTCATAGTTTTTTTTAATCCTAATTACTCATTACACAGTAAATAGGCAAAGTATAATATTATTTATAAACCTGGAAACCGTTAAAGTTTAGAGTACTTATAGTCTTGTTCCTGTTAGAAAATTTTAACTGCAAAGTGCTTTTCGTCCAGTAGAATTTTGAAGGCTGCTCATTTTATTTAAGTACTTACTTATTTCATTATAATTCAAGACAAGGACTTTAAAAATGGAAAGTTAAAAAGTGTGTGTGTGTCTGTGTGATCAATATTTTATAATTTTTGTGGACTCATTTTCATTAAATCAATACTATAGTTTAATTTTTACATGTATACTCAATACTGTGTTGTGAGGATTGATATCAATTTTAACAATTAACGATCATCGATATATTATGTAGTATACATTATTTTTAATTTTAAATATGTAACAACCACAGTTAACTATATAATAATAATATATTATACCGATTTTGGGTTATTTTGTGCAGGAATTCCACTGGTGGATCAAAAAAAATGATAGTAATATAATTGTTGTTCTATAGTGTAAACATAATAATATTTTATTAACTTTTTACATGATACACACACGTATTTTTCCTTAATTATGGCCAATAATATGGAGTGAGTTACTCACGATGAGTAATTATTATCTATATCATCACTCATTGAAAGGGAAAGCCGGTTAAAATTTAACTGTTTTGTTGCATAATAAAATATAGTGAAAAGCCCATCATACGTCTATACTAGGAATCGTGAAGGAAGCAAAAGTGTGACACATTTGTGTGTACAATATTTAAGCAGTTAAGTGTTAAGTGGTTTCAACCACACAAAACAAATTGTGTATCTAGTATCTACTATCATGTTTTACATACTGATAGTAGATAATTTGACATAAAAAGGTGTTTGTGTATCCAAATATTGTGACAAAAAAAAAACATTTACACGACTACTGTTTACCTGTTTACCATTTAACGCTACATGTTACACGTATTTTATGGATAATGACAAGACATTGTTAGATGACCAGATGATCGTCATATAATAATAATGTTATAACTTATAAGACATCGCATCAAATACTTTTTTACTTTTTGTCGAAGAACAAGAAGGTGACCAAGAAGAAGGAGAACCTGCCGTACAGATTAATATGCATGTATGTTACAGAAGAGACAGACACCTTTGAGAATTGAGATCATTGATCGTTCATGTTAATTAATAATTAATACATCTATATACATCTGCAAACGAAGAAGAAGAAAAAGAAGAAGGATCGATATACCTCTAAACCTATATCACAGAACACTATAATATTTAAAAAATGCAGAGAAATAACAGTGCTCAATCGATGCAGTCATTCAACTCCTCTAAAATAAAGGGCAATAAAAGGCCTAATAGCTTCAGAGTAAGTCAGAAATATGAGTTATGAATTGTAGATTATAGAATGTAGTTATTGTAGTGAGTTTAAATACGTGCACATTCAAATATATATGCATGTACGTGCCTTGATTAATTCATCGGATGTGCAAAAAAAAAGATAATCTTCATTAATCTATAGAGGCTATGTATTTTATATTTTATAGCCATGTATAATATTATGCATACTCTCGATTCTCAATTTATATATTATAATATAAACTATAAACTCCAATTCATGTTATTTGAATACTAATAACTAATAACTGTACTATTCTATTCTATTTCATTCTTGCATAGATTTAGTCTTACTCACTAGCTTTTATTTTTTTAAACAAATTTAATATATGTATCAACGAATCTAGTAAGTATTCTATATAGGTCCTCTCTGATCCATATAGATATTATGATCAAAATGACCATTATCTATTTCAATGCATGGTGTATGCATCAATATTATGCTCTACACAGAGATACACATGTACTTCAAATCTATTATTTTTAATGTATGCATGACAGAGACAGGGATCAAATTTATTGTTTTAAGTAAGTATATTATTAATATTATTATGTATGTTACATATCAAAATATATATATATAAACTATAAATTGATTAGACAGTCAACAATGCACCTGAGTATTTACTTGGACACATGATCATTTAAAAAAAAAAACAGATGAGCACAAGTATTAAAGGATGAAGGTGGTAGAAGCAGTGTGAACGTAAAACTCATGTATATATTTTAATGTAATGGTAGTCGTTGGGGTAGTACAAAAGTAATGTTAAAACCAGTTTTTTCTCATTGTTATTAATGTATACAACAGATACAATATCACATATATTATATACAAAATAGAATCATAGTCATGTAAAGGACATGTGTTCGCTTGTCCAACTTATGCTTTTGTGTTTAAGTTTTTAATGGGATTCTGTTTAGTGTAAGAATGCTTGCTGTGTTAAATGTTCACATGTAATAATAATAAAACACTGTACGTAAGTGATGTTATTACAATACCGTTTATCATTTATAAAAGAAGTATAGAAGGTGTTGAAGCTGCTAGTAATCGTATTACTTTTTTTTATAATACGCTCATCTGTCTTATCTCTTCTATTATACATATACCACGTAATTATATATTATTATACTATGTGTGTCCTTTTTTGTATTCTTTCGTCCATACCGGGACACTGGAATTAAAAAAGAACTGACTACCTCAAGTACTACTGCAAGTGATAAGATGTATTTTCACTTATGACATTTAATCTCATGGTAATATTATATGGTAAATATATTACAATAGTAGCTAGTAGCCATATAATAATAAAACAAATTCATGTTAGTGAGATTATTAACGCCATTAATCGTATCGCAATTAATTATAATAATCTATTATATAGGGTATATTTTTATTGGTAGCAGATTGTAATTTTGTTAATCCGTTTTGAGATTTCGGCTACCTCTTTTACTTGATGTGTACCGAAATTTAGTAGTAGCAATATTGTACACACAATATAATCTCACCTATAATATGATTATTTTGGTAGTACTATAGTATATTATACGATCCAGAATTATTGATGAATATTATGTATTGATTCTTTCAATATTACAAACTACCAGAATGGACTTTATATTTGCTTGTACTTTAGGCACAAGTTATTCTGACGCGTGGTATGGTGTAGTTTACTTTGTTATTCTTAATAATTATGATTTAGAACTTAGAACTGCTACTTCTTGTTACAGCCTTGTATATATGTACATTTGCTGTACATATTTTTTAAAGAATAGTTTGAACCAGATTAAATTAGTTTTGTTTTTTCCCCTTGTAATGAAAACAAGTAGGTATGTAATACATACTATGTATAAAGGTACATAGGACTCAATTATTGGAAATTTGGTTACCGGTAAAGCGACAAGGTAACAACGAGACGTCCGTTGTAGAAAGATGATGAATATTCAGGATATGTTTTACAATTTACGTATATATTATATGTATTTAAAAAAATACCAAATGAAGCGATTTTACAATTTACACTGAGGATTGTGTAGAATGGAGATATTTTGGAGGATTTTTTTCCTCAAAAAAGACTAGTGTCAAGTAGTGTCTTGTATTCCATAGTATAGAATATTACGGTAGTTTCTGTTATGAAGTAGTACAATATCGTAGTTTGTAGTAGTTATTCTAAAATTCTGTAATATTATGTACACACATATCTAGTTACGTATAAATTTTGTGGTTTCCACAGTTGAAAGTGCTCTGTAGTTTTATAGATATTGACTGAACTACTAACATAAGAGTGAATCATATTTATTTATAACATTCTTATATTGAAAAATTATTACATTATGAATTATGATACTGTGCATTGATTTCCTTCATGTAGTATACTTGATGTTCATGTGGCGATATTTGTTATGATATAATATTAAGTCTGTAAGATTTCCTAATACCATAGTAGAGTACATCGTAACAGCGGTTTTTCCTCAATTTGCTTGACTTGAGAGAAAAACTTAATTAATTTACCGTGTTTCATTTTTCATCGAGAATAACAACTCAATAACAAGAATAATTATGTTGATTTTGTTGAATAAAGATGATGGGGGAATTCATTATAGTGCAATGTTTACTATGGTTCGAATTAGATAAAAAATAATAATTATGAATAAGTGTAAGAGTTGAAAAACGGGAACCATGTGTGATACTATATTATTATAATAGTAATGATAATAAGACCAAAATGCATTACAAATGTCTGGACTAAATTCTATATGACTGAGAGTAGTAGGAAATTCTTAGTACAGTTGTAAAATGGTGGGGATGTAGTGGTGACATAAACTCATATATATTGGACATTAGGTCACCTTCTCTTGGCTCTGTAGTAGTAGTTATTTTGGTAGTATTATTTCGTTTATGCAGTTTAGTAATGTTCTTGACAACATATTTTCCCCATTTTTCAAACCTTATCTTGTTTGTGTAAAACGTTCTACTTGATTTGTAACTTCATTTAAAATTCACTGTCCGTCTATCATCATTATATCATCATGACATCATGCACTGAAAACGTATTAAACTATAATTTGTTTCTTTTTATTTGTTGGTTTAATGCATTAACATTAAAAGAAGATATACAATTATTAGAGGAGTTAAATTTGTAGTTAGTTATTCTTTTACGTACACGGAATACATGCTAGCCTATTTACATTGTACATAAATTATCATCATGAGTCATGAGTTATGCGTATATACATAATATAATATACCAGTCTGTATTGTGTAGGTAAAAACTGATTCTTTCATAATATATTTTTTATATTGATCGATGTTTTCATTTATAATTAAAATTTGGGACATTCATGGTCAATGATATATCGTGTCACTTGTGTAGATCTGTTATATGTTATTAAAATGTCGTCTGTTTTACGTACCAACAAAGGAATAGTCCAGTTTTGGTCAGCCTAACCGCTAACATTATGAAACCTTGTAGCATCACCCGATAAATTGAGAGAAACAACTTTCTAAAGTTGTTTGTTTTGAATCATCGGGGGATGACTATATGTATGAAGTTTCATAATTTGTACTCTTAGGCTATCCAAGACTGGTATATTTCCTCTGGAGTCTGTTTGTTATAAATTTATGAAGACATTACTTAGGTCTTCTCTAAGATACTTTGGTTTAGCGATGATCATATACGTGTAGTAGTTTACAATCATTTATCTCAAATCTCAAATGATAGCATTTGTTTCTAAATCTTTTTTTTTTTTTTTTTTACATAGAATGACCCAGGAGGAGACCATGACCATTCAAATGATTCTGACCCAAGAGAAAAAATTCCTTTGACTGAAACACAAGATGACGAGATGGATGATGATATTGATGACGATGAACTCCTATATGATATGATGGAGGGCGGAGTACCACCTCCTCCAGACGGTACGTTATTTTAAAAAAATGTTTCTTTTTTATGCTCATTTTCTTCCTCTTCCGTGTTTTACTTGATTTTTCATTTTTTCTATCGCGTTTAAATACAATTTTAAGTCATAATAATATCTCAGTAATAATTATAATAGTAACTATGATATTATAATTCTTTTGCAGGTGGTTATGGTTGGGTGATGTACGACTATATACTTTTACGTAACATATATATTTGATAGATGATTATTATTATTTTAGATTTATATATAAACTATTTATGTTGTATACATGTGGACATGTTTCATTTTACTTGTAGTGTACTGGCCAGTTTTATGTGTAATCTAATTGTCGATGGTATTGCGTATACTTTTGGCGTGTTCCTGGGGAGTTTTGCTGAGGATTTCAACGCAAATAAAGGATCCGTAGCATGGGTGGGGAGTTTATTATCCGGAGTTTATCTGTCCGTTGGGCCGATAGTGTCGGCCCTCACTAATAAGTAACGAAAAAATCAAAAAATATTATCTTGTACAATTAAATGTAGTTTTGCATAAGAATGTGTAACCTAACAATGTGTATACATACATGTATGATTTAACTACATTCTGTATTTGTATGTAATTCTATACATGTGTATGTCGTAATAAATTTTACTAATCATACTTTTCTTTTTTGTGGTGTATCGTTTTCAGATTTGGATGTCGAATCGTTTGTATAGCTGGTTCTATAATCGCTGGAATCGGATTCGCTTTATCTACACTTTCACAATCACTTGCGGTTCTTATGCTCACTTATGGAGTTATAGGAGGAATCGGTTTCGGAATGATCTATTTACCAGCTGTGGTAAGCTGAAAATTCTTTGTCATTTAATCACATATGAATAATCCACATGGTTGATCATGATTATGGGGAAATTTTTTGTAAAAAAACTTGGTCGTTGGTCATCATGTACTATAATACTGGGCAATTATTATCAAATATTAATTATTTATTTGTAGGTATGTGTTGGATATTATTTTGAGAAGAAACGGGCACTCGCCACGGGATTGGCGGTATGTGGCAGCGGTGTGGGAACTTTTCTCTTTGCTCCATTTGCCTCATGGCTTTTATCAGTTACGGATTGGAGGGGAGCTAATCGAATTTTTGCTGGTCTAATTTTCTTATGTGGAGTAAGTTTGTCGTATTTTGTTTGTTTTTTTTTACATGTAAATTTATGTACTGATTTATTGTAAAAATTAACTTTTTTTACGACATTGTATGTTTTATGTGTAACATTCTGTTTTCTCCAACAATTATTTATAATGTTACTTTTACTTGTTTCAAAAAGCTTTTTGGAGGACTCATGAGACCCTTGGTAATAACAAGATGTGATGAAGATGAACTGGACGATTTTGAAGATCCTGAGAATCACGTCATTACAGGTCGACCAAGAAATAAACCATTACTACAACGTATGGCTGAAGAAAAACGGAATTATTTAGAGAAAGGCTCAATTGCAGGGTACTTTTAAGATTTACAAATCATGTCCATTAAAAAATAAAATGATGAATAAATTCTCGTGTCATATTATTTACGAACATGGATGTTTTTTTGTGTTTACATAATATGTGTTTTGTATACTCATAGAAATAAGAATAATAATAATTATTATTCATTTCCCTTTTTTAATTCAGATCATCGTACTTTATGGTACAACTGCCTGATGGAACAATGGAGAGGAGAATGAAACTTCCATTAAATGTGGATCCGGGAGTGCACTCATCCTTTAACTTGGATCAACTCGTTCCCGGCACGCCGATAACTCCGGTTCCTACTTTGGCCACGCTACCCGTGATCACAGAAGATAAAATCGATACTTCAAATCTTAAGAAACCAGATGACATTGAAGAAGAACTTGTAATCAGTATACCTGAGCCAATAGCTGAAGAAGAGGAAGAAATTAATGCAAATAAATCAGATGAAGAAAATGAATCCAAGTAAAATCCTAACAACAACGATAAACACATTCAATTACTTGACGATTTTATCGATAGAGTTGATCAATAGAGTATCTTGTATCTATATAATATGTATATGTCATGAATTATTTTATTGTATTTAATTTTTTGTATTTAATTTTGGACATTTTAGCTCATCTCGTCCTGTGTCTAGCAGGTATTGTACAAAAATCTATTTCGAGAATCTTAACTTTTCTTCAATATCTGTTTATTCAAACATATTATGGATTTTTGTTTCTAATATTATACTGAATGTATTTAATATTGTTGAGTAGTATACCAATTCGTCGTAATAGTGAAATTCCATCATCAGCTGGTACAACGCCTTCTTCTTCCGTGAAGACGAATGCAGAAGCTTCATTACCGTCATACTCAAAATCTCCTACAAAGCCTATTCCAACTAGGTTAGGTAAGTATTGTAATGTAATAATATATCATATTATTATTGTTTTTATTTTGGCCTTTTTCAAGTAAAGTTATAGAAGTTCACATACATACTAATCTCACTTATAACAAGAAATAGATTCTAAAGTGAAATATTATAAAGATAGTGAGAGGCCTTGTATATGATTGAGTATATGTGTATGTGTATCTCAACATATGCGTGTTTATGCATTGCATATATTATATTATATTATATTGTAATTAATAATATGAGTCTTACATGAATGTATTTGTTTCTTTTGATATATTTTTAGGAAGTATTGTTGGTAGTTCAGTAATTCAAAGCTCGCAACCCAGAGGTTCTATGCCAAGAAATGGAAGTGCTCCTCAATTTAACTCCGGTAGAAGTATACCTAAAAATGGATCCGTTCCTTTGTTTGATAGAATTCGAAGACAGAGTTATAAAGGTACACACACACAAAAGTTATAATAACTATTAATTATTACTGTATTTTTGTTTCTTTAAAAAACAACATTGCTGTTCAATTGACTTCATTCATCATTAATCCATACAAGCTATAAACATGTATAAAACTATACAATAATAATAATTCTAAAATCTCAATTTCTAGCCGTACCACTCGGTTCCACAAGTCAATCAACTCAGCAAGGGCAGCAAGCAACAGGAAATAAATTACAGAGGTATGTACTAAAAAAAGGAAAATTGAAAACTAGCTTACAAGTTTTGAGTTTTGTAGACAATAGATTGGAATACTAATTAATGTTAAAATGCATCCACATAGTTAATTATTGGATTGGGTATATTTTTCAGCAAATCAAATTTATCAGAAGTTCATAGACGCGGATCGGCTAACAACTTTAAATCTTCAATGTCCTCATTTATAAGCTCTAAGAACAACAATGGTAAGCATGTAAAATACAAGGGGGCAAATTAATTTGTAATTTTTATGATTTATTCTTTATCTATAACTGAATAGTGATTTTGATTTTTGATTGTTTTTTTTTTTTGTTAGGTATGGATTCAAATGAAGACTATACGAGTCTTTGGTCTAAAGGAGAATTAGCAGAGGGAGGATTAGTTTTTTCCTCTTCACAACATTCTGCTCCTGCACCACGAATCATACGCCCATTGTCCAGAAAGGATATTTTCTATTCTGGATCAATTGTTAATCTTCCCGAATTTCAGTCACAAAAAAGTATCAGCTCATATCGACAGTCAATTTTGAACCTCCCAAAAGCTGCAGGTGGAATGGAAACTGATGGAATGGATGGTGAAAAAACGGAAGGAAAATGTTGTCCAAGTCTATTTTCCGGCGGAGCCTTTAAACAAGCTCTTGGACAGATGATGGATTGCTCATTACTGAGAAATCCTGTTTTTCTTCTTATTGCTATTTCAAACGTCTTTGGAATGTTGGGTTTTTATGTACCGTTCGTATATATGATAGATAGTGCGGTGGATAAAGTGAGTTGCGTAATATTATGTTGTTTTATTATTTTTTACGTTATGTGTGCATAATACTCGTATAGTTGAAAATTTACCAATTTATATAATGTATTATTTGTTTGTAACTTTGTTTTTCATTTGAATACTATAATATACCACACACCACACATGTAATATTATGTGTGTTTAAATTTTAACAAATTTTGAATTTGTCTTCTTCTTCAGGACATTGACAAAGGCCAAGCAGCTATGCTGCTTTCCATCATTGGTATTACAAATACAATCGGCCGTGTCCTTTCTGGAGTCATCTCTGATATGCCTGGAGTCAGCTCATTATTTATGAACAATATGTGCATTCTTCTGTCTGGTGCGTTGAAATTTTACAGTCTAATTGTTTATTTCTAAAGTGCACTATAAATCTGTTATACCACTAAATCGCAAATAAGCAGTAAATTTATCTATGTATTTTTTTTCTCAAAAGGTTTGTGTGTGGCTGCCGTGCCATTTTGTCCAAATTATGCTGCATATGTTGGGATTGCCGTTTTCTTCGGCCTATTTGTTTCAGGATACGTCTCATTAACTAGTATCATTCTTGTTGTAAGTTGAATTCTTGTGAACAATGCATTATATGCATATTATATGTATTTCATGCTACACGCATTTTAAAAGATTTTATGTCAATTTAGAAGCATGTATATTTTTTGTAAAAACAACTAATTATTTTATTTTTTCCTTCAGGAATTGCTCGGATTAGAAAATTTGACAACGGCGTTTGGATTGCTCATTTTATTTCGAGGCGCTGCGTCTATTGTTGGTGCTCCTCTAGCTGGAGCTGTGCTCGATGCTAGTGGCACATACTCTGTTCCTTTTTATTTAGCTGGAGGGTTTTTAATCTTTTCAGCTTTTCTCTCCTTCTTAGTACCGATAGCAGTCAGATACGCACCACCTAAAAAAGTGTTAGAGCCCATTGTAAGAATGGGTATATTAGAGGATATTGTTGAAGATGAAGAAGAATCCATGTACGAGGAAGAGGAATCACAGGAGGATTCCAGTCATCAAGCACAACCTGAAAAGGTGACAACTGACCATGAGTCATGCTTGTAATGAAAAAAAAATTGCCATGATCTAATCTATATACATTATACATTAAACAAAAAATCACATAATATATTATATATTATAATATGCATATACACGCTTGTACGTACGTAGATGTGCATATATAAATATACATAAGTACATGATAAAATATATTATTATACTACTCCCTAGTACTGAGGGAAAACATTGTATCTGTGATCAAACGAGAAATGCAAAATGTGAAAAGAGGAATAAGAAATGTGTATAAAAGGTTCATTTTACTCTTTGGTTCAAAAACTGCAACATACATACATTATATAATCTCTTCTTCGAAAAATGAAAGTATACTTGTTGAGTTTGACTACACAACTACAAAACTAAATATATGTAATACTAAACTATAAACTATGATTATTATACTACAACCACTATAATATATATATATATATATATATACAAGTTACTATGCTGCAACTATATTACATTGTAATAAATTACCTCTTGTTGTTTTTATATATATAAATGTAAGAATAATATATACACATATATATATATAATAGCACATAGTATGTTATGAATGTAATTACATTTTATTTATTTATTTATTTTT
>JAQGBH010004597.1:0-16279 GCA_034698265.1 Sminthurinus aureus
TCGTCCAGCAACAAAATGATTTGTATTTTCAAGGGCATCTGTAAGCGCGAAAAATTTACTTGCAAAACATGTCTATAATTTCTAGCATGAAAACACGAATATTTGATAATAATTATTTTTAAATTATTTAAAAAAAAAAAAGATGAGCCATTTCTTATTTGGAATTGAAATTGTACTTTTTAAATGAGAAATGGCCAATTGATCCGGAGTTCTCCATTCATCCAAATTAATATTTTTTTTCTCTGGGTGTTTTCTCAGCTCCTTACATTTTTCCTCAGAAATCCCGGTGATGACTGAATCGAGTGGAAATTCTGCACGTGAAGCGGCTGAAAGAAGCAAGCTGACATGAAACACCAATTCCTCCAAATCTGGCCATAGTCTTGCGATCTCGTTAAGTCGGTCCTTCATCGCCAAGGGGCTGATAAACATGGTCAGTCTTTTAATTCCAGGAAAAACCAAGGCAATTTTTCTCAGAGGCCCCAGATCAAAAGTATCCTCAAACAATTCCAGAGACTCGACACGTGGAAACAAAACGGCATTCAGCTCCGGATTATCAACATGAGGAAAACACTGGAGAACGGATTCAAGTTCACAATATTCACCTCCTCCGATGGACACGGAAAGCAAATTCGGGAAGGACACACCAGGATTGAAATCAAGAGGGAAAAATTTGTAGACCCGCGAGTCTTTCTCATTTCTCTTTTCAGGTAAGGCCAGTTCAAGTTTGGTCAAGGCGGGTAAAAGGGCGGGAAATTTGAAATATTCAAATCCTTCAATTTCATCATCATCATTCTCATTCTCATTCAAATTCTGAGTTTGCGGACAGGAATTTATGGACATGAAACGGATAGTCTTTGAATTGTTAAGAAGGACTTTACACCAATTTTTGTAACAGTCGTTCCATTGCTTCCTCCCGTTTTGAGATTTTTGAGATTTTGACCACTCTCTCGCCCAGCGCATGTCAACCAGAGTAATTTTCATTCCCTGCTCCTCACTAAATTTTTCCAGGAAGCTGATCGCCTGCTTCCTTTCGCCAAGAGGCAGATGGAGAAAGACATCACGGATTTTCCCCAAGAAGTCAGAATTTACTTGTTTTTCAAAAATAGAAAGACAGGTGAGTGGAAAATAAACAATGTCTTTTACATTTGGAACGAGTTGGAGGAGATCCTCAAAAAATTCCGGATAAAAATAATCACCACAACGGAAAAACAGAGATTTGACACTGGACAAAATCCGGATATTTGTACTTGAAGAATTTGAGCTGAAACCGAGTTTCTTCGCCTTCCAATTTTTCGGCAGCGACTCAACACTGATTTGAGATAAATGATGAAAATCCTGGAGAAGTTGAAGCAGACCACTCGGAGTTTCTCTCGAAAGAGAAACATCTTCAAAAGAAATGTGAGTGACGAAACGAACGAAATGGTGAAACAAACTTGCCATGGCAACCGAAGTGATGTCCGTATAACAAAGAAAAATCCAAATCTCCTTTTGACTTTTAAATGGCTGGAACAATATCAGTCAAATGATAAATTTTCACTAGACAAAATTCATATCAAAGCTCACAGCTCAAAATACGCAACACACAACACAGCAACTGATCGATTCAAAAGACAAATCAGCACAAAGTAAAAATTTTAAAGGTGAAAAAAATTGCCAGCTCATTTTAATTCAGATAGTTCTCATTATCTGTTCCGGTTCCGCCATATTTAAAGAAACAAAATGGCGAAACAACTTGACGTCCATGCAAAAATTCAGCCGTAAAGTCCAGCTGAATCCTGTTCTCAGAATTTGATGCAGGATTTTAACTCCACTTATGTAATATATGTAGAGAATGGAAATACATACTCAAAACTCAAGGCAAAGAAAAGACACTCTGGATTCTGGACATTTCACAATTTGAACAATTCTTGAAAAAGTGAGAACTCGTAGAGCATCGCGTGTGTTTAGCACACAAGTAAACTTTCGAGCTGTCATCCTTGCGATTTTCCGGGGGCGTTTAAAGCACATGGTCAACTGACCAAACAAAAATTGAGAATTGAGAAAAAGCGTAATTTTGTCGTTTTGCTGTGGTTAGAATTTTAATTGCTGTTTAGTTCTACTTTGAATTTTGGAAAATCCACAACAATCAACTTTGTGAGACACACCAATTTATATGTTGTTGATTGATTTGCGAGTTTTCATAGTAAATAAAGGTAAGATCATAATTTCTAAGCATTTGTAACTTTTATAGTTTTTCCTGATTACGAAAATGAGGATTGAAAACTTTGATTATTTTTTACTATAACTACTTTTGTACTTAATATTATAAATTTTAAGCTCATTTGCTGTTTTCCTCCAAAATTCTAATAGCATAATTAAATGACCCTCTGTAGATTATTTCTATCAGGATCAAATCATTGGAGCTTGTATTATGTTTTACATAGGTTGAGATGGATCATCAAAATCCGTCAAAATTCGACATGTTTGAAGATCAACAAGTTGAGAAAAAGTTGACGAAAGATTCAAAACCTGATACTGAAAATCAAGTGGAAGAGAAAGAAAGATGTTTTATTGAGGAATTACCTCCAGAGGTAAATTTCATTTTTTTTACTTATTTGCAAACACAAAAGTGTAGTCAGAATTTTTTGAAGAAAAAAATAACAAACATGTTTTGAATTTTAAGTGTGTATTTAGTTTTTGCAATATTCATATTTGCATCTTTTATGAAATTGTTTTGATTTTTTATCCTTTTGTTGCTTTTTTTATTGTTGATGTGCAGATGTTGATGAAAGTTCTCAAAACTTTGGACACTCTTGATCTTTTAAATTTCCGGCTTGTGAATAAAAAATGGAATGAAGTTGCTCGAGACATACTAAAATCAAGAGATGACTCTAAAGTTGTGTTTGATTGTATTGTGTATCGTGGAACAGGAAACATATCAATTCTTTGGAAAAGCGGAAAAGCAACTTTGAAAAATTTCTTTGACTGTTTTGGTGACTCAAAAGAAACGCCTCTTTATACTCGCTTCCGCTTTAAAAGCTTTGAAAAAGCTGTATTTTACTACCCAAATTGGATTCAATTTATTTCTGACTTCCGAGAAACCATCAGCTGTTTGAAATTAGGTGTTAAATATTGCGATATTTCTGATCTGACTCAATTTGGAGAAGAATTGAGACATTTACTTTTAAATCAACTGCCAAATCTTCAAGAATTCGGCATTGACTTTGGTCAAATTAATTGGTGGAGTGATATCAATATTCTTGCTGCTTCATCAAAAATCGTTCAAGTTTTTCCCACAACATCAACAAAATCAACAGCAGTCCAAGTTCAACTCCCTCATCTCAAAGTCCTTCATCTTGATCATTCTTCCTTCTCAAAATACACCCGAATCGTCAATGATCTTCTTGGTGCCTCTGTAAATTTAAGGAAAATTGAGCCGTTTTATCCTTCCAGTCGTTCTTGCATTTTAACCATTGAAAATTTGGAACTTATTCAAACACAAGGAAAACTCCATTGCATTCAAGACACTTTTATAGGATTAAATGATCAACTTTTGTCAAAACTTCAACAAAAATCTTTTGCTCCTTTGAACTTGAAGCTCAAAACTCTGGAATTGGACATTTCTACAAAGTTTGAAAATCCTAGAGACAAATCAACCGCTTCACAGTTTCTCTCCACTATTTTTGATTCCAGCAAAACTACTTTAACCGACTTTAAAATGAAACCATTGGGAATTCTAACGGATCTGAAATTTCCAAAATTTAACAAACTCATCAGCTTGCTCGTTTTTAAATTGGGTGGACTAAAAATCCAAGCGTTTCCTTCAGGAATAAATTTACTGGAAACTTTTCCCATTTTGCAGTGTCTCGGTAAATATTTTATATTACTTTGTTTTGTTTTATTTTATTTTATAAATAGATTGTAATTTTTCCCCTTCAAATTTGAATGATGTTTTGCTGTAATATTGTTTTTGTATTTTGTACTAGATTTACAAGTTCCTTGGACTGATTTTTTTCCACATGATGAACCTTTATCGTGTTTTCCAAATTTAAAGTCTCTCCTCATCATAGCGGATGGAATGACGGAAAAAGCTATCGCTCGAATTTCTCTCGTGTGTCCAAACCTGCAGAAGTTTGTAATTACCGAAGGAGATTTAGGACCATTAGATAATTTCCCTGAAGTTGGCACTGCAATTTGGACTCATATGAAGGAACTCCACTCTTTGGGCATGGATATTGATCTGGATACAAAAGAAAATACTTTTCCTCATGTCGACTCGTGTTTTACTGGATTTTCACAAGAAGATTGCATCCGTCTTTATGATTTGATCCAGGTTGAAAAGTTGACAGAAACATGGAGCTCGCAAGTAAAAGTTCCACCATCAGAACTGGAAGCGGATGGAAAAAATCCTTCAATTTTGGATCTCAAAAGTAAGTTTTTGAACAAACAATCTTGCATTTGATTTTGTTGGGGAAGAATTTTCATGTAAAATAATTTCATTTTTTATACTTTCTTGCAATTAAATAGGATTGAAAAAGTTAAGAGTTTGTTTTATAGCAAACTCCGATTCTGCGTCGTACAACAACAAGATGCTGAGCGTCAGTGAAAATTATGCTTTCAAGCTCATGGACAGTCTTACTTATGAAATTTATCAATACGAGGTCTAGAGTCTACAGTCTAAAGATCTTTACTTGTATTCTGAATCTCACGTCGTGTTCAAAAGTCAACATTTATATTTTTACTTTTATGCACTCGTATATTTTTTTACTTTAGTTTAGAATGAATTCTCTTTGCTCATGTTTTGAGCTTTGAGTTGAGATGCATATGAATTATTTTTGTACTTTATTTTTAACATTAGTAGTCAACAATAATAGTTATTATTATTGTCATCGTTTTCAATTTAAAACATTTAACAATCACAGAATTTTATTATGACAATTCTATTTTCAAGTGTGACTATTGTTGGAGTTGGATTTGGATATTTTTTATTTTTGAAACATTATATAAATTTTTAGCTATTTTACGAATAAATTAACTCACGCTTGATTTAATAAAATGTTGTTTGGAAAAAGGACAGTGAGTGATAACCTTTCATCATGTACAATGTACAAAACAAATTTCATAAAATTTGGCGTAACAAAACGCATTCATGTAGAATGTAAATTATAATAAGTTGTCTAGTGTCGAGCGTGGAACAATATTCAATTTGATTAAAAGGAAACGGCAAAATTGGCATTCGCATAATAAATATTTGGACTGGAGATGATTTTTTCACACTAAAATTGGAATTCCAATCCACTCGACATTCGACGGAGTTGAAGGTGCACCTTAATTTTATTGCAAGTTTTTTGTCATCATTACTTGTTGTTTGTCTTGGCAATAATAAATTATAGAAAACCTTCACTCCTTTGCAAAATTCGGCATTAATGGGCAGCAAAAATTTCTCAAAGCTCAAAATTCCATTTCAAAAATAGTTTCATCTTTTCTTTGTATTTTCTCCCTGCAATCCATAATTCAAAAATTCACCATGGCAACCACGCTGTTCACAAAAAAGTTGAATTTTTCAAATACTAATACCATAACCAAAGTTCTTCCTTGCGACGACAATGTTCGAAACTGGGCTAGCGACATCTTTCCAACGAAATACGAAAAAGAAATCGAGAATGAGAGCAAAAAAGGTGATACCGACGCGTTTTGCCTTTTGCATAAAATGTATTTCAACTTTTCTCGATGGCTGCTGCTCCTTCCTTTTAAAATCCAAATTGATGCAACTGGGTCAAAATACATTTCAAAAAGTTCCGGTAAAATCACCCAAGTTGTATTTTTTGCACTGCATTTTGTGAGCATTGTGCGAATTTGGATGAAACTTCGATATTCTGAAGGAGAAGAGGTTCAACTTGCGTACAAAATCCTCCACGTTTCTCGCCTCTCTTGGCTTTTTTACATGATCACTTTGGAGTGGGTTCTTTGGCGAAGGGGGGATGAAATTTGCCTGATTCTCAATCAAACAAAAGAACTTTCGTTCAAAATGCACCACCGGCTTGGAATAAAAATTCCAACAAAAAATATGGTAACTAGAAAATCTGGAAATCATGAAAATTTATGAACACGAGAGAAAAACTAAGCCAATTTTTTTGTTTAAAAGTTAAAAGTGACATACAAAAAAGATAAAAGACATGTTGAAAAATTTGAATTTTACAGATAAAAGTGCTCTCAATTTTGCTGCTGATTTACAATTTTGGCGGGACGATATTCGAAACGTTGGTGTTTGATCACGCTGTTAATGAATACGGATTTCCCGCCGCTTTTCAGCACACCAAGGGAAACTACAAAAAAATCTTTGCCGCTTTTTACACGGTTGTCGGATCTTCTGATTTTGGTACTTTTTCATTGAGCAAAATCTGTTACTTTTTTTTTCAGCATCTACAATCTACAACTTTAATAAAAAATTGTATTGCTGTTTTTGATTAGCTGAAAACTTACTGACAGTTTTTATAATTCTGGTGCAATATATCGGGACTCTGACAACGTACTTTGCGAATCAACTCATTTTGGTCACTGCAATGCTCCTCTTTTTGATCATGACAAATGTGAAAAAGTACCTCAAATTTCATAAAATAGACGCGGAAAATGTCGATCATGTAAGTCCCAAAAAAATAAGGCAGGAAATAGCATTCAAATCAACATTTGGCGCCGCTGGCACTCAAAAACAAGAAGTAGAAAAGATATTCAAATTTGACCCCATTGACCTATGACCTTTGACTTTTTTTGAACAGGTGCTGAATTTATGCAGTGACCTTCTTGACCTGTCCCAAACAATCGAAGAGGGTTTTGGAGTTGTCGTATTTTCACAGGTCTTTGCGTTGTTACCACTTTATTCTTTTCAACTAAAGGATGTTATTTCTGGAAGTTTGCTCTCCACTTTGTATTTCAACCTTTTTGTTTTTCCCACCATTTTGGCCGTTTGGATGGCCGCTGAATCAAATTCAATGGTAAAATACGAGAAACAAAATTTTTCGAAAGGTGTGTGAAGCGGCATGAAGTTTTTCATTTTTTTGTTGTGTTGTGAAATTCTGGATTTCAGATGAAATATTTTGAAAAATGGTTTCGTCACTTGACCAAAAATGAATCTGAAAATCCGGATTCAAATGGAATGGAACGAAAATCCTATTTTTGTACGCCGAAGAATTTTTCTGACCAGCTTCATATTTTGATGTCTCAAATCAGTGGAAATGCATTTGGGTTGAAAAGTGGAGCGTTTACGATAACATACGGGTTTCTAGGCAACGTGAGTCAGATATCAAATATCAAATATTGTGAAAATCATGGGTACTAATTTGTGTAGTTTTGAAAGAATCATGGAAACTTTTGTGCATTTTGTCGATTTTTTCTTTTTTTCTTTGATGCATTTAGTTGACGGCATTAGTAATTACGTACACGGTCATCATAATCCAATTCAGTGGAGAAACTTCCTTGCATTGAAAACGGGCAAATGAATCAACTTTTCCACTTTGGAAGAAACTCATGGAAAATGGAAAGAAATGCAAATTATTGTGAAAGCCCATGATCAAAATTGGTGCAAAATGGATTGTCAATTGTCTCCATACTTTGCAAAAACGGATGTTCAACGCATAATAGCTGAATAAAAAAGTGGAGGAGACCGAGTTTGAAATTATTACTTTTTATTGATTTTTTTGGGCTAAAACCTAAAACATGCCGTTCACATAAGTTGTACTTTAATAATTTTGCTCATTTTATGCTGTTTGCTCCTCGCCGTTTCCTTTTGTTACGATGACATTTTTCAATCGGATTGCAATTTGGCCAATCCAATCAAAAACGCACCGACCTTTGAAAAATCTCCAAGTCCAAAATATTTAAAACCAAAAACCTCAAAAAAGATTTCTGTAACCAAGGGAACCTGAAAAATGCTCATTCAAATAAACGTTGTCAACCCAAACCCCAAATTTAAATTGAAACTTCCCTAGAAAATCAAGAGAAAGTAGAGGTCAAGCACTTTTTATTTATGATAAGAGGACAAAGTAACAATTAATAGCTGTCAATTTTAAATGTTGGCGTTGTTTCACTTGCGAGTGACATTTATAGCCATAAGCCGCACATTTCTTAACAGTATGCTCCGCATTACATCAAAACTTCACATAGGTTGCAGGGCGTCATCTCAAAAGCTTTGGCCTTTGACCTTTGGCAGGTTATTATATTTTGAGACGGCGGAGTGTCTCTTTAATTACCATTGTCATTTCCCTTTCTTTCCGTTGACTACGAGCATTGCAGCGTTGCACGCTGCAATGCTCGTGTGCAATGTGAGCAAGGCGCGTATTGCCGTGTTTTTATCGGTTTATTGTTCCTACTTTATACCTACGAGCAAATCATTAAAGCTTTGGCTTTTTTTGATGTTTCCGCTTGACTCACAATCTGGCTTTATACTTTTATCACATGAACAACAACAAGAGCAGCAAGAGCAACAAGAACAAACAAAAAAGAAGAAGAAGCTAGACTAAATGATTTTGAACGTTTTATTTTTTCTGTTGATTTCTCATTGGTACAAAAACATTTAAATTGAAAAAATTAGCAGAAAAAAAACATTGAAAATGGCCAGGTCAACCAAAGCGAAGGATTTTGTGACTCTACTCTTCCAAACGACAACTCTGGCCCTTTTTCCCTTCTTATTACTAATTTACTATAGCTTTTGGCTCCTTCGATCCATTTTGTCATGGTGTAAGCTGACAAAGCACGAGGAATTTCTGGGTGCGCTAGACGCCATCTGTGCCTTGCACTGCAACTATTCAAGTCCACCCGTCTTTTTCAATATTTCCTTCTACATGGAAGTATATGGCAGGTTGGGCGTGGATGATTTCCGCCAGATGGTGGAATCTCGATGGCCCGAAATGGTGGACGGGAAGGGTCGCCGTCGTCTCACTCAGTATTTGACAAGTTTGGCGGGATTTTCAGTTTTTAAGGATGAAACGGATTTCCAGCTCACTGATCACATCCGGCTTCTCAATTTTACTGAACTTCATGAACGAGTGACTCGGCAGACCAATTTTTCGGAAACTGGATCTGAAACTCGGCGCGAGATTCAAAAATTTCTTAGAATTCAAATGGACCAACAAGAGAATTCCAATTCCAATTCCAGCTCAATCCACTGGACAGCAGAGGAATTATCGCAGCTTGCAACGGATCTAACGCATTTGCCATATGAACAGCAAAAGTCCCCATGGGAAATTTTGGTCTTGTACAACCCGGAAAATCCTGAAAATTCGGAAGCATCCAATAATGATTCAAAAAATGAAGATTTAGAAAATGGCGGCAAAAAATCCTCCACTGTCCTTTTCTTCAGGTATTCACACAGTCTGGGAGATGGCGTGGCACTTGTTGCCATGCAAGCTCAATTTTTGGACCAAAGTCAAACTGAGGCGTATGGACGAACCATTGGAAAAGTGACATTCAGCAAACAACAACAAAAACAAAAGGAGCAAGGCCCTCTAGCGTCTCTAATGTCATTCCCTCAGGCTGTTGCGGATATTGCGTGCGATATTTCTTCTTTCATTGCCCATCAGGTCGAAACATGGCCGCATGGTCGAAATCCAATATTCCAGGACCTGACACTTTCCACGCGCTGCGTTCCATTTCAAATCCCGTTGGAAGTGCTACGAGCCCTTCGTCGGAGGCACAAAGGCGCAGCGACCACGCCCATCATCATGACTGCCTTTACTCGGGCTGTTCATCAATATAAAAAATGGGCAAACAAGTCTGGCGGGACAGCTAAAATTCCTTCCAGCTATCATGTTCAACCCTTTTTGGCCTTGCCCAGGGAAAATAATGAATTCGGCAATTTGTTGTAAGAAACCCTTTCCTTATTTTTTCTTTACATTTACATTTTGAAAACAGTACAAAAATACAAGGAACAAGGGGACAACTAACTGGAAATGGAAAAACTTTCCTTTGAATCCATGTTTTGATCCGACTTGCTTATTCTTTTCCAGCAACTGCAATGGTATGAGAATCAGCACAGATCCGGATCTAGATGCACAACAACTTGTGCTAGACGTCGATCGCGAGTACACGATTGTATATGAAGAGTCCTCACCCAGTACAAAACTGTATACCCGATCCGTACAACTTTCCGGAATATTACCAAGGTGCTTGCTCAGAAGAAGTCTAAATACAGCTTATACGGATGCCAGTTTTACAAATCTACCCAGTTTTGAAACACCCGTATCCATTTTAGGTCATCCCGTCACATCACACTTTGTGGCTGCCTTCGTTCGCATGACATGTGGTAAGTCACATAAATCGTGTTCAAATCCAACAAAAGTTGGTAAACACAGAGCCGGTTTTGGTAACATGCATCTGCATGGTTTGTGAAGGACGCCATTTTGTTTTGAAATTCTGCGCAAAATCCCCATTTTTGAGAAACAATACAAAAAGGGGCCAAATTAAGAAGAAAACTGGCGCCATTTGGAGTGTTCAAGGGCGCCATTTTGCTATTCGTTGATTTTGCATAGCGCGCCAAAATTCAAAAATTTCAAATTTCAAAGACCGGCTCTGAATAGCAAATCCAAATTTGTATTTACAATTTGAATTTCGAATGATTCAACATTTTTTGTTGTCATTTTGCTTTTTCTCCACGTGTTTTAGAATTTTGGATCGTTTCCATGGGCGATCACGAGAAACTAAATTTTACTGTACAAATGGATACGAAAGTGGTCAAGAGTCAGGATGAAGCGCGTATGCTGATCAAAATGTTCAAACAACAATTGTACGAGATGTAAATCGTGAATGTATTTTTTAAAATGTTTGGGTTAAAATAAGACTTATTCTTACTGTGATCTATCAAGTCGCCCCATTCAAGAGCAAGCCATGCTTTTCCCCCTGTGCCAAAGGTTTTTAAAGCAAATGCCTTTAGTTGTTCAATGCTCAATGCTCAAGGCTCAAGGCTCATTAAGGTTTTCCATTTTGTAAACTTTGATCCATCCTTGTTACCTCTTCCTGTTATCAATATACATCTACCTAAATCTAGTTCATTGTGTTAAGTATTGATTCACCAAGCGCCTTTACTGTTTGGTGTATTTGGTGTATTTTTGTCTAGTTGTTTTTTAATTATTATTGTAATACTATTTTTACTTTACATCTAATACACTGTCTTGAAGAATCTTTTCCTTCTTTGGTCAACTCCTGTATTAACGTGTTTCTGACCTATATATTATTGATTATAATTTGTCTTTTTGATTGTCCGTCTATTTCAAATTATTTTGCATTCTTTTGTCGGATCTAATTTCCTATGCCTTTATGTGACAATAAATCAAGCATAAAATATTATACATTCTATTACTGTTTACAAAAAAAATTTTTTACATGTACATACTTAAAGAGAACACCCATCCATCGCATACACAGGCCAATATCACCTTAACTTGCTATGTTTTACCAGAGCTCATACCACTGAATATTTATGGCTGAATAGAATTTTCCTGTAGTCACAATGTCCAATGGGCAGTGAGCAGCGGACAGAAGCTTCTTTAAAGGGGCATAATGAGAAGACTGGTGTGATTCTCTGACACGAGATGTCTCATGTGTTGCGCTCCGTTTGATTGTTCATCATGTACATTCGTAGCACCCAGAATCCACTTAATTATTATTAAAATCAATAACTTTTTAAATATAAAACTCTAATTGACTCAAGTGGGCTCAAAAAATCGGGAATGCTCTGTAGAACAATTCATACCTACTGAAAAATGCTAAAATTAAATATTACGATTGTAATATTTAAAACTCGTTTCCTTTTAAAAGTGTATTAACTTTACTTGAAGTTTTAATCAACTTGTCAATTACATTTTGTTTTAAAACTAGGTATCCGTTGTGGTGCATGCGTTTTTCTGTTATATGAGCCAACTCTCTTCAATTTTAGTTTTGATTTGAGGGAGAAATAGGAATTCTCCCAAACCAAGTTCTGTAATGCATTTGTCATATACATTGGGCGCCTTTAAGCAGAATGACAGGATTTCACGTACACGGCTTTTTTCACAATTAGCACAAACGCCAAACTTTAAATTGCAAACTTAACTTACTCCTTAGGAAAACTTTTTGCTATGGAATTCGCAACTAATGAAAAACAAACAACACTATTATCCTTGTAGCTTTCCTTTCTTCCCATTGTCACGTGTTACTTTATTGGTTATTAATTTGCACCTTAAACCTACGAGGAAATCGTAAAGTCTTGGCTTTTTTTTTACATTTTTCCGGTTGATTTATATTCTGGCTTTATACTTTTGTCTCATGAACAACAACAAGAGCAACAAGTACAAAAGAACAAGAACATGGACTAAAAAATTTTGAACACTGTATTTTTTTCTACTGATTTCTTATTGGTACAAAAAATTTAAATTGTAATTAGCAGAAAAAAACGTATTAAAAATGCGCGGGTCAACCAAAGCGAAGGAGCTTGTCTTGACTCTACTCCTCTCAACGATAACTCTGGCCCTCTTGCCTCTCTTATTGCTAATTTTCTGCAGCCTTTGGCTCATTCGCTCCCTCTTGTCATCTTGTGGACTGACAAAGCACGAGGAATTTCTGGGTGGGCTAGATGCCATCAATTCGTTACATTGCAACTATTCAAGCACAACCCTCCTGTCCAATATTTCAATTAACATTGAAGTGGACGGCAGGTTGGGCGTGGATGAATTCCGCCAGATGGTGGAATCCCGATGGCCTCAGATTGTCGGGGAGGGGAAGAATCGCCGTCGTCTCACTCAGTATTTGACAAGTTTGGCGGGATTTTCAGTTTTTAAGGATGAAGCAGACTTCAAGCTGCGTGATCACATCCGGCTTCTCAATTGTGCTGAGCTGAAGGAGCGAGTGACTAGGCAGATCAATTATGAGCCTGGATCTGCAACTGGATCTGCGATTCAGAAATTTCTTAGAATTCAAATGGACAATCAAGAGAATTCCAATTTCAGCTCACGCCACTGGACAGCAGAGGAATTATCGCAGCTTGCAACGGACCTCGCGCGGTTGCCATATGAACAGCAAAAGTCCCCATGGGAAATTTTAGTGTTGTACAACCCGGAAAATCCAAAAAATTCCGAAGAATCCAACAATGATTCAAAAAATAAAGATTTAGAAAATGGCGGCAAAAAATACTCCACGGTCCTTTTCTTCAGGTATGCGCACGGTCTGGGAGATGGCCTTGCACTCATTGCCATGCAAGCTCAACTTCTGGATCAAAGTCAAAGTGAGGCGTATGGAAAAACCCTTGCAAAACTGACATTCAGCGAACAACAACAACAAAAACAAAAGGAGCAAGGTCCTCTAGCGTCTCTACTTTCATTCCCTCAGGCTGTTGCGGATATTGCGTGCGATATTCCTTCGTTCATCGCCCATCAGGTCCAAACATGGCCGCATGGACGGAATCCATTGTCCCAAGACCTTACCATTTCCACCCGGTGCTTGTCATTTCAAATCCCGTTGGAAGTGCTACGAGCCCTTCGTCGAAGGCACAAAGGCACAGCAACCACGCCCATCATCATGACTGCTTTTACTCGGGCTGTTCACGAGTACAAAAAATGGGCAAACAATTCAAACCCGTCCAGTTTGCACGTCCAACCTTTTGTGGCCTTGCCCAGGGAAATAAATGAACTCGGAAATACTTTGTAAGAAACCCGTTTCCTGTCTTTTCTACCATTACAAAAGACAAGATACTGTGATTGAAAATTGAATTTCAATTTTATTGTTGGGATTGGAATTGATTTTTCTTTTCCAGCACCGCCAATGGCATGAGAATCAGCACAGATCCAGATCTAGATCCACAACAACTTGTGCAAGAGGTCAATCGCGAGTACACTGATTTATACCGAGCCTCTTCACCCAGTACAAAACTGTACGCTCGATGCGTACAATTTTCCGGAGTTATGCCAAAGTTTATGCTTTACAGAAGTCTAAATACAGCTTACACGGATGCCAATTTCACTAATATGCCCGCTTTTGAAATCCCGGTATCAATTTTAGGTCATCCCGTCACAGCCCACTTTGGGGCTGCCTTTGTTCGTATGACATGTGGTAAGTCGGACAAGTCGTGTTTAAATCCACCAAATTAGTAATTGGTAGAAACAGTGCCGGTCTTTCTATCTTTAGTTACTTTTACGCATCTTAATCATTTGGGGAGCCAACTGTGCAAAAGAGGGCGCAAAACACAAAAAGTGGTCTAAAGTTGCAATTAAAAAAACCAGAAGAAGCGGGTTGGCACTCATGGTTCATGGTGGAATGTTAAATTTTTTCCGCCATTTTGAAATGGTTTGTGAAGGGCACCATTTTGTTTTGAAATTTTGCGCAAAATCCCAATTTTCGAAAAACGATTAGTAAATTGGGCCAAATTAAAAACAAGACTGATGCCATTTGGATTTTCCTAGGGCGCCATTTTGTTATTCGTTGAATTTTCATAGGGCGCCAAAATTCAAAATTTCAAAAATTTCAAATTTCAAAGACCGGCTCGGAATACCAAATTCAAATTCGCATTTACAATTTAAATGGTGAAACATGTTTAAAATTTTTGTTTGTGTCATTTTGTTTTTTATCCACGTGTTTTAGAATTTTGGATTGTTTCTTTCGGCGATCACGAGAAATTGAATTTTACTGTGCAAATGGATACGGAAGTGGTCAAGAGTCAGGATGAAGCGCGTATGCTGATCAAGATGTTCAAACAACAATTGTACGAGATGTAAATCGTAAATGTATTTAAAAAAATGTTTGGGTTAAAATAAGACTTATTCTTACCGTTTGTGTCTCAAATCCCCCCTTTTTTGAAGAGTAAACTATGCTTTTTCCCCTGTGCAAAAGGTGTTTCAATGCAAATGCGGTTTTCTATTTTGTAAACTTTGAACCACCATTGTTACGTGTTCTCAATATATATCTAACAATAAATCTAATAGACAATATACCGTCTTGAAGAATCGTTTCTTTATTTCATCAAGCCCTTTACTAGCATATTTCTTTATTCTTTATTCTAGATTCTAGATTCTAGATTTTACAAGATGAATTTGGTTTGTAAACACTTTTTCGAGTCCCACCCAAAACCTGGGGCAGTTGATCGGGAGCTACGACCTCTTTCAGAGCTTTTTTCCATTCCTCCTCGTTTTTTCCGTAGGTGATCCACTCTTCGCCCATTTTCTGGAGTCGAAAAAACCTTTGCGACAGGGGTGTAATGTACTTCATCATGACTAAAAAGGGCAGCCATGCTGTCAAGTGTCAAGTGTATGTAAATTACAAGTAAAAAATTATCAGCTCTGCTAATACTTAATACTTCAATAGTCAATAGTCAATAATTTGTAAGCTTAGGAGTTAGGAGAATGGGCATTTTTTACTCACCATTGACCACATAAAGAGTTTTGAGTTGCCCCGGATAATGTTCCACGGGGACGCGACCTATCGCGGTTAGGAGACTTAGGTGTGGACGATTAAATGACACTGTCGAAAAATCCCGAATGGCTATAAATTGATCCACAGGCTCGCCATCTTTGGTCTTCTTTCCTTCCATTTTTTTATTAACACGTTCCAGGAGAAGGGCGAGGGCCTTGAATAGAGACTCTTCCTGTCCCAAATCAATTGCTTCCTGGATTGGCCATTTTCCCATGTCGTAAATCATTACTAAATAAATCCACGCCATATGCACATATATAAACACAAGACACAAGCCAAAAGATTCCAATTTCGTGTAAATCAAAAATACAGATATTTTTACCCTTGATCAAGAACATTTAATATTTAAATACCAGGTCGATTTTCCTTGTCAACTCCTTCCATGTCAACGTGTTGCAAAAAGGGTTTTAAAAATTCTGGCGGCCTCCACTGCTCTATTTTGTCTATCTGAATTTTTGCCCTCCATTTCAACGACTGGAAATTATAAGGAAAAATATAAAAATCAACAAAGATTTAGATAAATAATAAACACACGCGTGCTTGAAAGGACACCGCAGGATTTATATATCAAAATGACCCCACGATGGATTGGGCTCAAATTTTGCACAGAGTTACTTCAGACCATCCCTAACAACTTTTCCATTACGACTTTTCGGGGGATGTTGATTTGTGACCTCTAGGGGTCACCAAAGTTTGGCATTTTTTGCTACATTCTGACGCCGTTTGAAATTTTTATTCAATTTTAAGCGTCCGTTTTCACACAAAAACTCATTTTTCTCGGAAGCTATTGAAGATAGCCATGCGGTTTATTTATGCCAAATAATCAGCATCAAATTCTCTGTCGATCGACACCATTTTCAAAGTTATTCAT
>JAQGBH010004598.1:0-16279 GCA_034698265.1 Sminthurinus aureus
ACGATACTATAAAACGTTAAAAGTATGGTACTTGGTACAGTAAGAGAGTTTCTATGTGATGCTTTTCTGACTGTGCAGTAATCAGTTTCAACACCATTTACAGTCACTAATAAATATATGATTATTGATCCACCCAAAAAATTGATAGAAAATAAAAATACCCAGAGCGTGGTGGAATATAATACGTAATAATAATCATAGTAATAATAATAATAATAGGAATGTCATGAAAATTAGAAACAGCATGAATGCACACGCATATACCTACATGCTAGATGTAAAATATCGAGGTGCGGATGCGGTAACAATACGGTACATAAATTTGTCTATCTACAAGTTTGAAGTCTATACCATGTGCATACAAGTACAAATCGAGTAGCTCTAAATTGGAGAATGTAATAGAGGTAAGACGATGACAGTGACCCCAAAATAAAAGTCTTTTAACTACTCCTTCACTTTATATATGGATATATAAATATGTACTGCTATACATTTTCCTACATAAGTAATATACAATATTTTATCATTTTTATATACAAGCATACAAAAACGACAAAACGAGACAGGAATACATAGACACAAAGAGCGAGAGAGCTCACACTGTGTGAATAAGTGTAGATACGACTAAACTTACAAAGAGATGAAAATGGATGAGAGTGAAGAAAACCAGAAGCTGCAGAAAATCTTGACACATTAAAGAATGAAAGCCATACTGACTTTTCAATGTCAACAAAGGAAAATTATTTTGTATGATATGGATACAAAGCATAACGCCACAACACACACTATCTGTTTATACATAAAGATTTGCACGTTTTACTATCTACATCTATATCCAGATGTATAATTTGGATTAACAGATTAACATAGATAAATGTATCCTTTTATGACTAAATAATGAAGATCGTACAAATAAATTTGCATAACAAATTAGTTGACTGACTAATTTTCTGACTAAACATGCACAGAAACAATCACAAACGTAATCATATTTTTAATCGTATTCAATGATAGTGCAACATCTGATTGATTTATAATAACTCTAAACCGTTTGGTCATTGCCTTATTTTTGATTGAATTATAAATAAATTGAGAAGTAGACAGTAGACAGGCTTTAGTGTAATGTGTCATACTATCAGTTATCCTTTAATACATGGATAAAAATGATGGTAATGCATAATATTGTAAGTATTATAAAATTATACGCCTCATATTTCATATCTCACAACATTCAAAAAAACCGTGGCAACTGCATGAAGACCATTCAATAGGGTGGGTGACTGCTATAAAGTTGAATGATGTAAATGAAACTGATATTATACTGTACTGAGTATAGTTCAGATATAATAAATTCTATTATTTTACAAGAACAAACAAATTATAATATTCTACTAATCACTAATTATTCGAATATTTTCAATAACACCATGACCAACCCCCAAACCTTATAACACTCTCACAATCACTCTCTCCTTCTTGTTTTTTACTTAACGTTTTCACTTTCACAGACAAAGTTTTTGAAGGATAAAAAACATCGATTGTAGTCTGAATGTGCACTTGTTGCTGTCATGATTTTTTACACCATTTACGTGACTTATGAGTATTTTATATCTCAGAGCATTCACTGTACAGAAACGAAGATTAAATAATCCACAAAATAATAATATATTATACCACTGTTTTTGCTATTTGATTGATCAAGTCCTAGACTTGATTAAAGATCAATAAATCAAATTATTCCCATCGTAGCAAATTCAGCTTCTTGTCCATTTCAAACACGAAATTATTCCACACACGTGTTCTAAATATTGTAAATACCTCATTCATTCAATATGTAATGTCATTTGCTTCCTGTTATTTGATGTCAATTTATAAACACCTCAGCTTGATGCATACATACGTATTTGCATGACAATTTTAGTCCAATGTTTGTTTGGATACTTTATCATATTATACACCTGAATCTTGCGAATTTTCATAGTCTCAACTTTAGTACATACGCACTTTGAAGTTCTACAATACATATATATACATATGTCTACATGTCTGCCAAAGTCAGACAAAATAAGGATGAATTTGTGTAAAAAATGAGGAATTTTTTCAACACGCTGAGCATTAGGGACAAGGGCAAACGAAGTGTAGACGAACTACATCTTATACAGATATATATATATATATATATATGTAAGTCTCCGTTCATAAGTATCTTGAACTCATATACGCGTGTGTATACTCCTCAGTAACAAAATTTGAAGCATGAAATTATAATTTATGGCTACTCATTCAAAGACAAATTTTCTTCTAGATGGAGAAGATCTTGAATATTAGTTCTTGAAGCCAGAATGAAGATCGAATTATCGTATTGAATGTTTTCAGTTTGAAGCAGAATGATTGCAGGTGGAATTTGGAATGTGTTTACTTTTAATTTTGGAAGAGTAAGATGAAGCCTTTTACTAGCGCAACAGTTACAGGAATCAAATCACTAAATACGAAGTACATAATGTGTGACCTTATCTCAGCACTACTATAATATTTTACATATTTTGCACACTTTGAATATTAAAATTCAATTTAAATTTAAATTTTATAACAAATGTTTGACAAAAATTGAGATTTATATCAGGAATGTATGACTAATACTGATCAAGGAGGGAAAAAGATTCTGATTTGTTTCAAAAAAACAAGGAAAGGTTTTCATATGAAGTAGGAAAAATGACATACGAAATACCGACTGAATAAAAATCAGCACAAATCAGAAATTTCGAAACTTTTTAACCGTCAAAAATTGTCATATACCATACAATTAGTATTGTGGTAGGTGAGGCACTGCTGAAACAATGCTAAGCTAGAATCAAAGGCTATAAAATGTATACAAATATGTAATAAAATTACTTTATTCAATCATTTTAATTGACTGATGTTGAAGTCTGTAAGGTTAAATGAATCATCATCCATTATGTAATAATGGATGCATAGCGCACCCCCACATTGCTCTTACAAAGTATTTTGTGAAATACTACACAGCCGATTCCTTTAACTTAATTAGTACTGTGTAATTTGTACTTTATAACATTAGATTATTGACTAAAGGTACTAAAGCTTTTAAATATGTTTACCATACAGATTGTATAGGTTGTTACCATTGAATTTTTACAGGTGATGGGTAATGCATAATATATTATATATTATATTATACAAAACAAATTTACATGAATACAAATATAAAAATCAGATAAATTGAGTACCATTTTAACCATTGAGACACAGGTATTTTGAACAAATTATGTACACTATATCCTCCTCAAAGTGAATAAAATACATAAAAAGTGTCTGATGTACCCCTCTAATTTGTAACTTGTTAAAATGAAAGGGAAAGTTTCATGTTGGAGCATTCTATTACAAAAGCAGTAACAAGCCGCATAAAACTGACCTACCGGCAAACGTACAGTAAAAACTGACGAGATGGTTTTCCACATGTATATATAATATATATACTTTCTTGTGATAAAGTTTTTGTACCTTATCTATATATGTTCTTGTGTGCATATGATGCCACTCTTTGGATTGTGGATTGTGTGTGTGTGTGTGTACACAGACATTTTGAGCTGATGTATACTGTGTAAATGTACACACAAAAATTTTAGACAATGCCAACCTCAGTATATGTAATACGTACTCCATTCATCGCACAATTACTGTAGAAGTAAAGTCAAAGGGCGCAGAGAGTACAACAAATTTATGCATTTCCATGAGTATGTAACTCGATCTACAATTACAGCTATTCATTGTCATCAGTTAGTATTATAAAATTTAGTGTACGAGTTCTCATATAGATATAGATATATAACCCATCATTTTTTATTGATTCAGAATACGCTGGACTTTGATTTTTCCGGCATTCTCTTTATCTTTAATCTTTAGATATTGAAATTTCTGTAAACTTTTGTATTGGTAAGTGTACAGTTAAGTTATAATGGAGCGGAAATGAAACATTAAAAGGAAATCATTACCAACTCGGCATTAGGATCTCTAAATTTTGCAGCACCATGGATTCAACCATCTCAGAAGAGGAAACGTATCAGAATTATTTACTCAGAGTGTGCTCTTCGATACTAATATTCTTTAGAAACTTCTTGATGCTTATACGCTGACCCTATGTTGTTTTCTTTATTCATTTTAACATCTTCATATTTCATATACCAAGAGAAAAAAATTAGCTGTACAACTAATTGTCTGTGATTTAGTGAATAAGATACGTTAAAAGTTAAAACATACTTAAACTATTTAATTTATTATTAAATTTTTCTGTGCATGCTGTGAACATCACTACATGATGTGTAGATCATTTGTTCATTATTTTCCATATTATAAAGATATAAGGAGATTGACCAGTGTGCATTATCAATGGGCTTAAAACGAAATAGGACAACTTCTCGAGTTATCCTGTCATATCAATATTTGCAACAGGCCAAAAAAATGAACCTACAGACACAAGCACAACAATAACATGACGGTGTATTATACTACAGCTTTGTCTCATAAAACGTAAACAAAAAATTCACGTGATTTTCTTTTTTCTCATCCTACGGGCTAAAATAAAGTCAAATAAGGTGAATAATCTTCCATATTTTACAAACCAATTCAAACATTCGGACAATGAAAACAAGACAATATACAAAACTACAGGAGGAAAAAGTAACCGAAAAAAGTTAAAAATTTTGGTAACGATTGTACGATTTGAGTGTGCTCACATTTTTTCCCTCCATCATATGTCTCTCTTATTACACGTAAACTTTACACTTTACACTCTCATTTAAAGAGATGCACCAACTACAGGGAGCAGCAACAAAAACATCGTTCATTGTCAGGTACATAGTATACATGCATTAACAGCTCACAGAAAATTTGAGTACACACATATCATATCCTTTGATTTTCATATTCTTATGAACACACACAAGATCGTAAATTCATAACTTGCAAGAACATTCATTGAACTATCAAGCATCACGCAAAAGATTTTCTTGCCTATGCATGCAAGGGATAGATTAGTATAATATACAAATGAAAATGACGAATAAAAACTGTTTTTATATATTCTGATGAATTTTGTATTATATTGTTATTATTTGTCTGTATATTATGAGCTGTCAAATTCAAACAGGAATACAAAGTTTGTAAGAATGAAAATGATTCTGCGCATTCATAATATACAGCAACAATATACCTACCATAAGCGCAATATTGTTCACTACATGTTTATATGGTAGAATATGATATAGACATCTCTTTATTTGTGTTAATACTCAACACTGTTGACAAAGATAAAGTTTTTATTTATTTTTTTCAAAGTTTTTTGAAGTCCATTCAATGTAGGCCAAAAACCTTTCCTTGACCCTGTTCGAAAGTATAAGATGAACCAAAGGAAGACAAAAAAGAAGAAGAAGCTCTAATAATCATACACATTTTTAGTTCCATAATAATATCATAACATGAATATATGGAAGATTGTGTGTATGTTCATGCAGTTATTTTTCAAAAATACATATGTTTTTCAACAAATATGCTAAATTTCCTACTTTAGTCCAAGGAGCATCAAACATCGACTAGATATAAGATTATGCAGTGCAACTTACAGCTGATGCAAAATTCCTAAATCAAAAGAGAAGGAAAACAAAACTGTTTTCATTTTTAAGGGACAATGGTATATAAGCAAATTCAAATTTAATTCATGTGTATGAATCCAGTATAGTACATAAACATTTACTAGTAGAATAATACTAGTAGTAAATATTAGTGATCTTGTAGTACATACTTGCAGTTTTACATTCAATTCAATTCACCATTACATTGCATTAGTCTATATTATGATGATAAGTTGTTTTGTCCTGGATTCGAATCAAAAACAAAAGCTTTAGACTACTCTTCTTGTTTAACTCGTTCAAAGCTTGCAAAGAGCTATACCTAGATGTATTGACTGCTCAGGGCGTTGCACTTGTTACAAATGCAAAAACACAATTCTACTACTACTACAAGTACTGCTATAATATTACTGACTACAATATATTATGTACTCCTGCAACTTTAAACAATGTAAATACAATGCTACAATGCATTCACAGCTTTAAACAGTACAAGTATGTATGTATGTGTATTTACATACTCAAGCACGTACATGTAGTACATATAACATATAACATATAACACACACACATTTACTAAATTCTATATACTATACTCTAACTGACGGCTGATATATTCCACAACTTTGTATCACATGCTGATTATTACAAATGATGGCCGAGTGATGATGATGATGATGTAAAACAAAGTTTACGGATAAATAGACAGAAATCAAGTCTTGGTTTCAAATTCTAATTCAATTTCCCTTAATGGAACAACCATAATGACCCCCATAATTTTTCACGCACTGAACGATATTGGATCGTTTGTGTGTATGTAGTATGTACTGTACTCATTCAAGTTTTTTTAACAATTAATCAACAAAAATTGGACTATGTGTATATTTTACTGTGCAAATTGGAAAAATGTTGTATCAGATATCATATCATTACAAACTATTAACATTCTAAATCACCCAATAACTCATCATCATCATTCATTGTCTCTTATTTCAAAAAATGCATAATAATATATGTGACAAGTACTGATACCTACTGGTGATGATGATGCATTTTAGTATGGAAATGTCAATAGGCCGTTTAGGGCAAGGAAGTTATGCCTAGATGTAAAAAAACATCCAGTTTGTGTTGTCACTTTTACAGTGACTACCATTTTTATCTTTCTACGATAAATCTTTTGAAGGGAAATTAGAGAAATAAAGGTTATATCCGAATTTTGTCAACCACACTGTAATAACCTCAAGGAAATGAGAGGATTCTTGAGAAAAGTAAAAGCATCACCATGAGCATGACATTGAACCATTTTCTGACATCACATTACAAAGTGTTCATGAGTGTCGTCAAAAAATAAACTGTATATATACACACTCTATGTACACCAAATTATTTGCTTACACTATCACCATAATTTTTACAGCTCTGATGCTCTTGACTAAAGTAAATTGTTTGTTATTTTTCCTTCAGAGCAAAAAAATATTACAGTAATATATTTACACAATCTATACACAACATTTATTTTAAAAAAAAGAATCTGATAATATATGAAAGACGGAAATTTTCACACATATAATATAGACAAGTTATCATAACTTTTATTCTTTTTCTATAAAATATAAAAGATCATGATAAATTTCCGAAATTTCTATTGGAAAAAGTGATACCTCAGGAAAAATTGATTGAGTATATTTACAAATGCTAAAACTAGTACGCAAGGAAATTTGGTTTAATACTTGGCATTTCCCAAAAAGATATTATTATGAGGTTAAAAGCTTACCAGACTTTGTAGAAGTACATCATTTTTGTAATACTTTACTAGATGATCTTCCTCTCTCCTTCTTCTTTTTTCTACATAATATAATTCATAATACTTTCCCTACATACTTACACACAATTTTATGTGAGGTAGTTCCAAATTGCGTGCAAATGTGTTACGTCTGTAATAAGTATCTGTACAAGTTGTACATTCACAAGTCATACAAGTCCACATAAGTACTTTTATAATATTTGAAATGTAATAGTATGGACATACATGTTACATTAGCTGTTTCCTACATATTCTGTTTTATCACAATACAATATTATTTTGCTTCAAATACAAAGTACTTCATAATATTATTATAGGAGCACATCACACAGTGGCATATTACATATTACACTTTATCACACACTTTTTTCATTGCAACTTTAACTTGATTTTCTCACGAGAACCCAATAGGGAAGAGTATTTGTTTGTTTGGATCTATGTATTATCTTTTGATACAAAGTTTCGGCCTGCATTTTAACTTACAAACAGAATATATGTGTATACATGTAATATGTTTGAATAATATAGTTCAATGCTCAACAAATTTTTTGATGCTGACTTCTTTTTTGTTTTAAACTGTTGTTGAAGTACTTTACTTTTTTGAAAACTTTAAAGAATTATGATCGAAATCGTCAATTTTTCGACCTTGTTTTTGAACACAAGTCGAAAAATACGAGAAGTTGAAGTTTTTCAACTCGTCAACTTTAGGCACTAGACACCCTGTACACTACTATACATCGACAGGATTTTAGTTTGGTTTTAACAAAATCAATCAACCCTAAATATAATAAAATGGCAGAATATCAAAGTATTTACAGCCATGATATAATTTTTTTTTCTGATTTAGCTATACAAATGAAAACTATAACATCATAAACCATAAACAATTAAATCTACTACTCTAGAATTTGGAATATTCTAGTTAAAAATTCAAGTGTATTGATGTGTTTCACATTTGAGCACACTTTACTTTTTATGGGATAAAACCAATCAAGACAGCCGTTCTGGTAAAAAAAAAGATAAATGTGTTAAATATTATTTTTTCACACACTGCACTGGTTACTGGTTAAGACTATACATTATACATACAATGAGAACGAATCAGTTGATGAAGATCTGTTGATATGGTTCGCTGGTCGATTCAGTGCTGCATTAATATTAAATGGATGGATAACCTCAATAGATAGTCTGCAACACTGATTACGAAGGTGTAAGTAAGACCAGTCTTGCCTTCGTAGATCGTCAAGAACACAAGAACACCAAAATGAAAAAAATAATAATATTATTTAGAACAGACAGTCTTTCCTCTTTCCTTTCTTTTGTACTTTACAAAGAATAATAATATTAAATATTATTAAATATTATTATTATACTCTAATATTGCACTATATGTGTTATGATATTATTGCACGCAAACTTATTATTATGTATTTTCATTTGTTTTTCACTGCTGTTGTTTTATTGATAACTACTTGTCTCTAAACGGGACCGTCTGCAAAACTCTAGCGAGATTTACAAACATGTTTATATACAGTTGCGACCATGTAACAAGATAACTACTATAATTAAAAAGAACTAATTTCACTACAAAAGTCAAAAACAACCAACCAAAACAATTTTTTGTTCACTGAAAACTGAAAATGAATTTTCGTGCGCGAACGAAAATCGAAAATTCAGATCAGCTGATTTTTTTTCGTCCAACGTCCAACAAAAGTGTTTTAGATTTTAGATAAATTGTGTTGTGATTACTTATAAATCATAATAAACCTTTTTATATTAACTATTAATTAGTAATAGTTATTATATTAATTAAAGATGTGAATTAATTACTTTGTGGTAGCCATATGTTTTGTTTCTAGGTAAGTTTGTTATCAATTTATTTTCAAAAAATATTGTTGATAATTATTGAAGGAAAATCCTTTAAATAATACTATTATTTTATATCTGGAATCTGGAAAACAAGAGCATTTTGTTACATTTTCCATTGTAATATATGTACATCAAAAGGAACTACGAACTATAATAATATAGGAGTTTACATTTTTACACAATCAAGTAGTTGAATTATTGCCAAGAGCATTTAGCATGGAATCGGCTTAAAAATAATAATACTTTAAATGTTTTTACGTTTTGTTTTTATTTACAGACAAGGGCAATATTTTGAAACATGGGAGCTCTAAAGGTGGTGAAGATGCGAAAGGAATATTATTTATGTTTTGGGTGACGGTGACTGCAGTCAGGAACAATCGTGACGTTTTGGCTGGTAACCAGCCGATTTTGGCTGGTTCAAAATTCAGCCAGAAATGGCTGGGGTTTCTTTAAGTACCAGCCAAAAGTGGCTGGTTACCAGCCAAAACGTCACGATTGTTCCTGACTGAATTTCTCGATTTTTGAGCTTTCCATTACGAATTTTGAGTAGGTTCAAGTTAGAAAGGTTTAACAAAAACATGAGTTTTGACATGCAATCTCTCAGGGCCAAAACTTGAACGCATGATTAGTTGGTTAAATTTCATTTGTTTTGCCTACAATTCTTTCTGAAACGGGCTAAAAGATGAAATAACAGGGAAACCGAAACTCGGGAGTTATAAAAGTGATTTTGAAATATTAAAAAAGACACAAGATCTTCTGAAACTTTCTTTGCTTTTATTGCAGGCTTTGAAGGGTAAAGTCAAGTGCCAAATGTTTCCCTGATGAGGTTACTATGACCATTTTTAGATATTTTAGATATACCCTTATGAAAAAATGGGCACGGGAAACAGGGAAGGATATGGGCAAGCTCAGAGGGCAAAATGTTGATGCTGAGATTGTGGTGTTGCTTCGATACATTAAAAGAGAGGGGCTACTAAATTTTCAAAGTACTCACGGGTTTCAAGTCAATCAGTTGATATTTAAAAAATGTCGGAACTTATGCAAAGTGCACAGTATTTGAATTACAAAAAACTACATACGAGAAACGAAAAGCATAACTATTAGAATGATTGTGCCCGGAGGGCACCGCGGGCTTAAACTTGTTATAAATAATCTTACAAAAAAACTCGTTCATCCTTGTAATTATTTTCATACTGTCTATACTGCACCCATGTAAATCTAAAATCTAAACCATAGGAGTAAACTTGATTGTCGTTTCAAGTTAAGAGTACTAATTTGCTTGTTTTAAATTCATTAGTTATTATTTTTTATTTTTGATACTATACACAATACATTTGTGGCTTTTGATTTTGTAATTATGGAATAAATTATGACATATTTTGCGAGAGAAGGTTATTACAACAATAATTAAATCCTTACGCTTTTGGATACAATATTATATATATGTCACATGTCACATGGGATGTAGTTTCAAGTTTCAAGAACCATTGAGGCATCCAAATTTTTGATCCCAATCTTCGTATAATAGTAAGTCTTTTTTGTCAACACTAGATTTGACATGCTTCATAGCAGCTTCAAAGTCTCGAATTTCCATTGGACGAAGCTGTTTTGAAGATATGCCAGGTATTATAATTGATTATAAAAAATATGTGATACATTATATATTATAATGATATTATGAATTTCTGTCAAATAAAACTTACTTCTTCTGCACAAGTATTCATTATATCTACTCCAACATCACGAAGTGGACCGTATGCAGCTTCTCGACAAAGGGAAGAAATGTCAGATCCAGAATACCCATCAGTCAATTCACTGATTTTGATATAATCATCTTCCCTCATACTAGAACTTTGACCTTTGAGCATATTTTGAATAAGTTGTTTCCGACCCTGAAGAATAATTTTCTTTTTTAAGTATATATTATGTATATATTATGTATGTACCAAATATATTATGTATACTATATTATTAAAATTAATTAAAATGGAAATAAAAACAATTATTGAATGGCAATGCTTACATCCACACAAGGTAGAGGAATATATATTCTTTTTACTAGTCGACGTCGAGCAGCTAAACGTTTAATAATATGTAAAGAAAGAATATATTTTATAAATTACTTGCAATTTTGTTGTATTTTTCATTTTTCATTTTCAGTTTACATTATAGATTATAGCTGTACAGAAATTAAATTGTAAAAAGTTACACGTCATTATAGTAAAAATAAAAAATAAAACTATCCGATAAATATATGAACGAAAAAATTGACATAGCTTGGAAAAGTGTCAAATAATAATATCAAAATAATATAACAAATAAAAATAATATTTTTAAAATTCTTTGTTTCTAATTTGTTTTATTATTTATTTTTTGTTTTACCTTCATCAAGTTCTTGAGGTCGATTTGTAACTCCAATAACCAGAATTCGATCCTCGGAATTTGTTCCACAGCCATCCTTTTTAATTCATTAAATTCATAAAATATAATTTAAAATTTCAAAAATCAAAAGATATGGTTTTATAAAAATTATATATTATGATACATGGACATTATGTATGTTGTGTATCTACCATTGAAATAAAAACTATTGTTTAACACAGTGTCGCATCATAAAAAAAGAACAAGGAAGAAAAACAATCTACCTTCTATAAAATCCGTATCCGGTGGCGTCATGTGGTTTGTCCCATTCTAGCTTTAATAGACATTACTCTGATAGAAATGGCTACATTTGTGGGAAGAGTTGTGTGCACCGGATATGGATTTTATAGACAAACCATTTGTCCCGTCATGTGACGGGCGTTTTTTACTTGTAATGTTATATTTTCATTAAAATTACTACAATTAATACAATACTAATGAAAAAAAACTTACAAATTGTATTAAAAATTCAGTTTTCAACCGTCTGGAACTTTCATGTTCAGTTTCACTTCTTTGAGTAAGAATGGAATCAATTTCATCAATAAATATCACAGCAGGTTGTTTGACACGAGCAACACTGAATAATGCACGAACCATCTTTTCTCCATCTCCAATCCATTTCGAAGTTAATGATGACGCACTGATATTGAAAAAACTTGACTCTGATTCAGTTGCAATAAGCCGCCCCATCATTGTTTTGCCGGTTCCTCAACATATTAGAAACATAATAATATGACAATAACTACATTTGTTCTTAACGCACTATAATATTCATAGTAATTATTTTTATGTATAGTATCAAGTATTAAATTCATATAGTATTTATAATTGAATTAAGCATTTATGCATCACTGTCTTGACCAATATTGTTTTGCCAGTACCAGGAGGTCCAAAAAAGAGGATGCCTTGTTTTTTTTTACAAAAATTAAACCGTCTATTTAAGTTTAGTTTACATTTTTACATATATATCATTTACAATTTTATAAATATGTTTAGTAAAACATGACAAATCTAACAGTAACATTCTAATTTCTAATACCTTTCGGTGGACCTCGTAACCCTTGAAAAATATCTGGACGCTGCATCGGCCATACGATTATTTCCTATTTATATTATCAAATAATATCATATAGTAATCACTAATCACAATTCAATTCTTTTAAAAAATGAATACATCAAGTTTTTATTTTATTTATAAACACATCAATAAGTACTTGAAATATCAAAAAACATAAAATCCCTAATTTACCTTGATTGTTTTCTTTACTGCTTCCAATCCAGCAATATCATTCCAAGAAGTAGGCTTTGTATCAACCATATCATTTAGAACCGCTTCCACCATTTTAGGATCAATATTTTTCATTAATGGATGTTCCATCAACTCGACAACTCTACAATAAAGACAAAAACCTCTCTATTACTCAATTTCCTTGTATTTTCTATATTTTTTTATATAATATAAATTAAACAATAAAGTACATATGTTTCATGATTACTACTACTACTTATTACTACAATAATAATAATAATAATTGTATTGTAATCAATTTGTTTTAGTAATGTTATATATATATTTTTTGTTTACTCTGGATTATCTGAAATTGGTTCTTCGTCTTTTTGTACAGGAGGTTGAGATTGTTTACTTGGTGGCTCAGTTCGAGAAGGAGCTAATTTTTTGGTTAAACCAGATAGACGAACGTTTGATGTTGTGTTTTCTAAATTTCTTTTGATCCCATTATTTTTGTCATTAATTAACTACAAATAATAAAAAATATTACATTAAAAAAAAGCATACTATTCATTTAGTAATTAATAATTATTAAGTATAGCAGTTTTTGTTGTAGACAGCATTGCATTGAAACGTTTGTACGAATACTGTATATATATATATAATGATTGTAAAACTATATATTATATGGTACAAAAAAGATTTCACTTACTAAAACTTCACGAGCAGTCTTAAATGGATTAGATGTATCAGATTTTTGACTTTCTTTTGTACAATCCAACTTATTATTATCCAAGTTATGACCATTTTGATTCAATACCGAAGGGGTTGCATAAATAGTATTTTTTTGAGTAGTATCCTCAAAACGAACATGTTTATTACTAGAATAGTTATTCACATTGTTGCTACTAGTAGTAGTATTTGGATTATTTGTAATTGTTTTTGGAACTTGTCTAGGTGGAGAAAAAGTTCGATATGATTGAACATTGTTGTTGTTGTTGTAACCAAGTCTTTTACATGACTCTTCTCCTTTACTGTTTGTAGCATTATCATTATCTTCATCCTTAATCTTACAATTTCTTTGTGTCCCACCATCTTCAGGGAAGCTCCGTTTCAAATTATTTTTGATGATAGGTTGTTGTTCCAGAGATTCTTCATCTTGTAATGTCAGACCCAAGTTTGAACAAGCTTTCGTGATTCCTCCAGGTTTCCATGTTTTTACTCTGTTTGCTATAAATATAGACCATACGATATAATATGTAAACCCATTACAGACTCATCATTTAAAATTTAATTAGCCAATTTTATTTAGTTTGATGTACAATGTACAGTGTGTTTCATTTAAGCAACAAAACATAGTTTGAAACCAAACAATTAAAGTGTCAATGACATGGACCCTGTCTTAGTAAATAAATAAGAAACAACAAGAAAATATAGAAACCAGGAGACCGTCTCCACTAATTAGAGGAATCAATAATATTATTTTGTAATTACAAAAAATCAGGAGCACTTACGAATTTCCAAATTGTCTGGAATCTGAATTACACGCTGAGTTTTGTGTGGATTAAATATAATATGCTCCAAACATTTAATCAACGATTCAGAGTAATTGGAAGTTGGCGAAGCCATCCTAAAGTAACCACTTAACAAATTATAATATTATTATTTATTATATTTAACTTTCAACTTTTCAACTCAGTTTTACATGTTTTCTGAACAAAATGTGAAACAAGAAAAAACAAGTCCCACAAACAAACAAAAAATCTTCTTCCCGGTGCATTTGAAATCAAGGATTTTATGCAAAAAAAATCTGTGTGAAAGTGAGATGAGAAAATCGGGGCAGTGTGAGATTTTTATAATCAGCTTCGCTTGTTCTATTATTTGTATTTTTGTATGTTATTTGACAGTTTATTGTAATCAAAGTTCTTTTATTTACTTATTCATCCAATTCACACAGTTTGATCTCGGAAGCCATAGGTGCATAAACTTACAAAATTAATAATGGGGATTTGACGTATGTCTATGTGCAATATATTATTGTAAACTTATATGTGAAAAAAATGTACATGGAAGATGATTCAAAACTCAAATTATCATATCAACCTGCAAAAAGTATTCATAGGAAAAAAAAACCTTGTAATTTGTACGTGGCTCGTTGCTACAATAGAAAATCACACATCTTTAATAGTAATAGTAGATTAGTGCTACATAGTTGTTAACACTAAATGCTGATTATTAAATTTTCTTTTTCCCACGACTAATATCAAAGAGGAGCTCAAATTCCTCGGGGGTACAAACCACCCTCTTTATCCGTGTCTGATTCGGGATTCCAGGTTTTTTAGTTGGTTGAATTTTTGTAGTGGTATCTACAATAATATTACTGTCACCACTCCCTTCTTTTGCTTCTTTCATTTTTGTAGAATAGTTTATAAGTTCGACTTCCTTTGCAATTGCTGATAATTCTTGAGTTGCTTCGTTAACAGCTTGTTGAATCACAGATAGATACAATTCTCGAGCAAGTTCATCATCAAATTCTGGATCATCACTCTGTTTAGTTCAAGTATAAACATTTTAAACATATGTTAACAAATAAGCATAACAATAATTATTATTTTGACTAGTAACAACAATTTGAACATTCATATATATATAAATCAACTGTATTCATTATCTATCATTTTATACAACTATAGCTTTAAACTTTTAACATAATAATTAAAAAACGTTAAAATATTAAATATTATAATAATGTAATATATTATACTGTATGCAACAACCAAAAGTAAAAAAACACTTACTTGTTTATTAAATAAAACTTTGATTTTAGAATCCAATAATTTATTTTCTTTTACAGTAGCAATTTTTTTGGCTCTAAGTTCATCAGAAGAAAGAGTTTGGGCTTTCTTTTTGGCTTCGTCTGACAGATGCACATGAAAAAAAGAAATCAAATGTCACTTTAAAAATCTATACATATACAAAGTACAATGTGTCATTCACACCCATCATGTGTGCATATTTATCCATACAAGGAGTCTCCATGCAATATGTATAAGAGTATGTATAGAATTAAGTTTTTATATAAATAATATAACATTACCTGTTTCCATACATGTAGGAAGGGATTTAATCACACCATAATCAAAAAGACGCTGAAGGAAACCTTGAAAATAAATTTGAGATGCTAAACAAATATCATGACGATCTGTTTTCAGTTGCCATAATGATCCAAGTATAAAACGTAAGAGAAGAAATTTGAGATGATTAGTTGATAATTCTTGTAATGATTCATTTCCACTAAACATTTCCAATGATGTT
>JAQGBH010004599.1:0-16278 GCA_034698265.1 Sminthurinus aureus
AAACAAGTGTCAAAAAGTAAAAAAATTACAAAAAATTGATAAAAATCGGATTTTCCAAAACACCTCTACGTGGATTCAAACTCTGGCCTTAACATTGAAAAGAGTGTACTAACAAAACGAATTTCAATGAAATTTTTTTGACTCACTTGTTACTTACTTGCAAAGCGAAAAAAATCGTTTGACTTGTTTGTGACTTGCGAAGCAAGTACCAATTAAGTCAAGTTTTATCAAGTGAGCAAACTCACTCACTCACTTGAGAGCGTTTTCTCCAAGTCACAAGTGAGTATTGAGAGCACTGACAGAGACTGAGAAAAAAATTAGTTTGTAAACCCCACTTTCTGCATAAAAGCAAAATTTTCAGTAGGCTCCTAGGAGTAGGAGGGGAAATTGAAAATTAAAGGAGAACTTATATTTTTTATTTGTCCATACGTACATGGTTATCATATTTAAAATTCATTTCCAGACATCCATTGTTACGTCTGCATGATAGTCCTTGTAATGGCTGAAATAATATTGTTTTCTGAAGGGCCTACAAAATACCGTTTTCTCTAGTTCCACTTTTGAGTTTTGACTTTCAACACACAATTGATGAAATCATCATTATTGTTAATATTGTTATATTCCTAAATATGAAAAGACCTACGAATTCCATTTTCTGTTTTACTCTCAGTTTATTTAATAATCGATTCTTGAGTCATGAGACCAGACACTTGAGCCCTCAGCATTCATCATCTTATTTTTTATTACTTTTGTTTTCCATTTTATTCACCCTGCTTCTGATGAGTGAGTTTTGAGTTTTCTTGAATCTTTCAATTTTCAAGTTCAAATGATCATCCTATCTTAAGTTTGGAATGCGAGGAATTCGACTTTTACGAATCCCACACTCATTGTGTTACATGTTTAATTTTAATAAATAATTTTTTTAAATACGTGTGGTTAACCTAGGACTCCGACATTTTCAGGGTAGTTAATCTTTGAAGTGTGTGAATAATTAAAAAAAAGTGGGTTCACGATAGGATGATCATTCGTACTATTTCCCTCACATATAATAATAATAAAAATAGTCCTGGATATAAATCAGCCATCAAGAATAAAGACAAAATTAGTAAATATTTATTTACTTAACAAAAGCCACGCCATGGCTGATTTGCAGCCGGAAATTTACCGTTCGAAAAAGCACATCACAAACTACACCGCTTTTAAATTTTATGATCCTACGCTAAATGGGCATCTTTTCCGAACCTTGTCAGTTCTTAAATACGCCCAGCGCGCTGACCGTACAAGTGATCCTCGCTACGCTAGCATCAGTACAACGATTTTTCAAATTGTCCCCTTTAGCCACAAGATCCGCCCACGTGTACTCGGCTCTAGTGTTTATTTTTATAAGCATGATTTATTATTTTTATTCATTTTATCTTCCTTTCAGTATAGGTCAGACGTTTGTATCGACAACAAAAGTTTCTGCATAATAATAATATAATGCGACAATTTACAATTCACCTAAAACCCAAAGCTACGTAGGCGGCTCTAGTATCTACTGCGCATGTGCACTAGGCTGAAATTTACACGACAACTGACTGAGTTTTTGTAGTTGATTGTTGCATAACTTTGACGCCGTTTAAAGAACAAAGTTTTAACTCCGGGGTTTTTGGTCTCCTGCGACGCGGAATCGTCGGATCAGTTGCAACTAGTCCTTGCAATTTTTCGACAACTATAATCTCGACGAGATTCTAGATTTCCGAATGCCGAGATTCTCGAATTTCGAGATTTTTTCGAGAATTCTTATTCAATCACAAAACACTATACTACAGTACAAGTAAAATAATTTTGGATTCTTATTTATCGTTTATATGATCAATGAATTATTGACAATGATACATAAAAATACCTAAAACGGGTGTTTCATCACCATTTACACGAAAAAATTTTTTATTGCTTCATCAAAATATAAAAAAAACGTAATATGACAAGATATAATATTATGTCACTAATTATTATTAATCATTTTTTCGCAATGCATCTGTAAAAATAAATGACTTTCACTAAAACATTTTGAATTTTATTTTGATATTTCCAACAAAAGTAGTTTTTTTGTGATTCGCGAAGGCTCAAAAATCTTGTCTCGTCGAGATTTCGATGGAAAATCTCGCCGAGACGAGATAGCAAAAAATTCGAGAATCTCGTCTCGAATCTCGCCGAGACGAGATCTCGTGCAAGGACTAGTTGCAACCGAAGGTTTTTTTCGAGTAATTTAAATGTGCCCTTACAAATGGTGTAGCTTTTATCAAGATCTGAGGTGTAATTTTTTCGCCCAAAAAACCACCTTTTTTATATTACTGATTGGTAATAACTACCTACTGTTATACTTCCTTTCGCGTTTTACGAAAGACTGAAAGTTGCCAAAACTTGACAAAATCGCAGAAATTTCAAACGGCGTCGAACGTATGCAACATTTTTACAAAATCCTACCTCAATTTTCTTGGAAAGGATAATATAGGATAAGAAGCAAAACCGGGACAATGGCGTTTTGACCACTTTTGCATGTTGTGGCTCCAACGGGTCCAAAACAAAAGTTAAACATCGTCTCTTTTTCGACAACTTTTGTTTTGGCCCATTGGAGCCACAACATGCAAATTGGTTGTTATGAGTTTTTGAATAATTATCCTGGGAATAGCGCCAATCGACGCAGAAGCCGAACACTCCGAACAAAGTACTCGAAATAATCCGAATTTTTCGATGCGGTTTTTTGGAATGAGTCCAAAAACCGCCGAAATATTTTTTTCAGATCGGAACTATGACTTTTAGAAAATTGGCTTGGCCCAGATTCCTGGCTTATCCTATACTATCCTTTCAAACGGCTTCGAAGTTGAACAACATGTTCCCGAAAATGCACACTCAATTTTCCTTTAAATTTTAAATGGTATACAAGAACTTCGAGCGCAGTAGATACTACAGTCTAGTACACATGCGCAGTAGGTAGTAGTGTCTAGTCCACATGCGCAGTAGATAGTAGTAGTCTAGTACGCATGCGAGTAATATTCAACCGGTTAAATTCCTACAGACGTTTATTTTATTTTGTCGCGTCGTTACGACTTTGAAAAAGTCTGTCTAAATCATAAAAGAGATTGAAATAACGCATGGATATACGAAGACGTAAACGCGTCGCGCAACAAGTTTGCGCGAGGCGCGTGTTTCTTAATAATAATAATGACTAGAAACGTGAATGCAAATTCTAAAAGTCTATAAATACTTAAAATATACAGATATATACTATGTATTTTGGGGTACCCTCGGGATAGGGACAAAGTCAGACACAATGGTACTCAAAGTATGATTTCATCAAGAAGCGCGCGCGGCGGCTGATTTACAACCGGAAATTCACCGTTCGAAAAAGCACATCCCGAACTAGAACTTTTTTAAAATTGTAGTTTTATGATCCTCCGCTAAAAGGGAATCTTTTCAGAATTTTGTAAATTCTTGGATACGTCCAGCACGCTTCGCGCGCTGAACGTTAATGGGATTCCCGCTACGCTCCCATCCCTAAGAAGAGTTTTCAAATGGTTTTTTTCGACCCCAACATAAGATTCGCTGACGGCGAATGTTTACTAGGCACTAGTATCTACTGCGCATGTGTTCAATGTTCTTGTATCTACTGCGCATGCGTACAATGGTCCAGTATCTACTGCGCATGCGTACAATGGTCCAGTATCTACTCAGTGTCTGCGCATGTGTGGAGGGCTGCAGAATCTGACTATGTCTGAAATTTCTACGAAAACTGTTTGTTGAGTTTTTATAAAGTGTTGTATAACTTCGACGCCGTTTGAAAAAAAAATGTTTTAGCTCCGGGGTTTTCGGTGCCCTGCCTTGCACACCGTTCGGATCCAGCTATGGCTAAGCATTCTTGTGACTAATTTTGATGTGCTCTTTCGAATGGTGTAGGTTTCATGAAGATCGGCGGCTTAATTTTTTTGACCAAAATTGACTGGTAAATTACATTAGTGCTTGGTAATAAGAAAATTTGTCGTACCTACCAGAACACATAAACTTCAAATGATTAAAATGGAAAACAAAATTATGCTACTTACTCTTATTCTCATATACAAAGTCTATTATAGGAACCTGTAGAGATTAAATTTAATACGGTGAATTATATTGCACTACATTTAGCACGAATTTCGGAGGGGAGACGAAAACGATCTTTTTTATAGGAGACGGTTTGAAAATGATGTAAGGTTTTGCATACACGAAGTAGTACTGTCGATTCGGCAATCCTTTTCTGGACCTACAGGTCACATAGGAGGTTATGGTGGACATTTGCGGTTTCCGTCTGTTGAAAATAAATTTAGAAACCCATTAATTCGGGTGCGGCGATCTTTGAGGAGGTCAAAAAAGCTATTACACGGTCAAGCACGAGTTGCTATCGGAGTTTTTCAACCCAGGACTTAAAGTGTCCACGTGTGACCATGATCAAAGATCAACTTGGCACAGTTTTAGTGCACTTAGTTCCGTGACCTCTGCAGGTCAAAACATTTATTATGGGGTCCCAGCACGCGTTGGTATCGGATTTTTTAAAACCAAGGACAAAAACCTTCCTCGTGTGACCATGATCAATGATCAACTTGGCACAGTTTTAGTGAACTCAGTTCCGTGACCTCTAGAGGTCAAAACAGTTAACATCAGGTCAGGCACGAGTTGCTATCGAATTTTTTAAAATCCAGGACAAAAAGCTTCCTCGTGTGACCATGATCAAAGATCAACTTGGCACAGTTTTAGTGCACTTAGTTCCGTGACCTCTAGAGGTCACAACAGTTATTATGGGATCAAGCGTGAATAAAATAAAGACACTCGTGTACACTAACCGTATATGTCCACTAGAACATTAACTTTCAAACCTGTGGGTCCAGAAAGGAAGAGGTGATTTATGTAATAGTTTTTTGTGTGCATATTTTTGTTACAGGTCCGAAAACATTAAATTTTAATTTACAACCAATTCTTTGCATTTTTAAATATACTTTGAAGGAATTTTTGTAAAATCATGACTACATTGTCAAAGGCTGACATAAAGCGTATAAATAATAAAAAACGGCCTCATCAGGAAATGCACCCAGAAAAATGGGGAGATAAACTTGGTACCGAAAATAGGTGCCACGGCCTACCTTTCAAAATAACAAAAGGAACGCACAAAGGTGAATATGGGCCTGGCGTTCTTCCTCCAAATGGGGTACCTGTTTTAATATCATTCATGAGATATAGTGTACAACACTTTGACCCACAACTTTAAAAAAAACTAGCCTACTAACTCCAAATCATACAGTAGCTTCCATAAGTCTGAAACTAGTAGCCTGTTTTCCTTCCACTTCCGATTTGACTGTTTCCCGGAACTTTTCTACCACGGTTAAATCGACAAAGTTGTTGAAAATGCGATCGGCTTTTAGAAAAGCTGCCTAACATTGTTACAGGTCAAGTAGTTTGGACACTGTGAACCGGACATTTTGACCATGGTCAAAAAGTCCCGGGCAACATTAAAATCGGGAGGAAAAGGAGAACACGCTCCAAGTTTCATACTTATGGTAGCTATTGTAGTACTATTATAGACCAAAGTCAAATGAGAAGTTCTAAGAATGCTGTTCTCAATTGTAATAGGAACGAGTGTGTCGACCTGATGGAACACGGGCATGTCGTTTCGTTGGTTGTGCGCTAGATGCAGCTACGGTGCAAGATCTTTACAGATTGTATAAAGATGCTCTTAGATCGTGTCAAAATATGATGCTCGGTGAATGCATCGAGCTTGTTGGAGAACAAGAAGATGGCACTCGACGCTTTCGGTTCATACCCATATTCCATATCCTGTACCACTTTGTTTCTGTTGTATACCATATTTTAAACTGAAATGACCCAACGTGCGACGGATGGAACAATAAAATGTTCTTAAGTTAGCAGTCTTGCCTGTACGGCGTGATTTTTTTAGTTTTTGCAAAACTATTTTGAAAAGGCACCCAAAATCTTTCATTGCATCATAATCCGACGGAAAAAAAGTTGAAAATGTGGAAATTATAGTGGCAAGGACTTGAAAACTCGCCCCAATCCCAAGTGGTAGGTTTCAAAGAATTCAAAATTTGCATATTTACTACACTCGATTTATCCTACACGAGTGCTAACTTAAAAACATTTTATTGTTTCAGCCGTCGCACGTTGGGTCATTTCAGTTGAAATGTCTGATACGAGGAATTCTCCACGACACCTCGTACTAGCATGATTCGTTTGAAAGTTAGGATTTTGGAGGCCATGTTCGGAATCTCCTTGTGCAAATACCTTTTTAAGAATTCATGTACTCTTCCACATGTGGGCGTGGAGACCATGAATTTCTCTTAGTAAGAGAAATAGCCATTTTTTATAGCCCGAGTAATGGCTATTTCTCTTAGCCAGAGTAATAGCCATTTTTTATAGCCAGAGTAATAGCCATTTCTCTTAGCCAGAGTAATAGCCATTTCTCTTAGCCAGAGTAATAGCCACTTCTCTTAGCCAGAGTAATAGCCATTTCTCTTAGCCATGGTAATAGCCATTTCTCTTACCCCAAACATAAGGATGACGTCACCGGATATGGATTTTATAGGGTTTAGGTTAGATAATAGATAACTAACAACAATGAATTATAGCTACAAGCTACACAATTTTCTATTTGATGAATTCCCGTAGAGGTTTACATTCTATCACAAAATTAAGACTACTTTCTATTCTTATTTAGAATTCGAGTCAGAAGAGAGAGAATAATTTGAACAGATGCATTTAATTTTTGATGAAAATACCTGAGGTGTTCTAGGAGGAGCTGGCATCGGAGGTTGTGTCACAGAAGTTGTTGTTGGAGCTGTTGGAGTTGCAGCTGAAGTTTTACCCATCTGCATCACCATTTGCATTCTTCTTCTTAAAAATGGATCTTGTTGCAGTATTTGATGCTTCCCACGGGTACAGAAGAGTAGCGGACACTTGTGTTCTTGACAATGGTGAGCATGATAGAAACACAGTTCCATGAGTTGCGTACAAATTGGACAACCACCAGTGGTTTTACGTGTACACACCTAAAATGAACAATATATTAACTTTAATACATACTTAAAGAAGGGCCACATTTATGTTTAAACAGCAAAATGAAAGGAACAACTTTGTAAAAAAACAAATATAGGAAATAACTTTGAAGAACACATGACTGAAAAATAAACTATTTTGTAAACAAACCATAAAAATAGCAAACAAAGCAGTAGTAGTAGTAGTAGTAGTATGTACCTTTGAGTGTGCAATTACTTGTTTCATCTCATGACAGGACGGTAAGCGACAATTTGCATCTCGGCATTGGAAAGCATGTACAAGACTTTGCATGCATTTTTGAATAGATAATTCCATGGCTTCTTCAAGATTATCTGGGTTCTGATCACTAGAACCATCATTCAAATCCATACCAAGTTGGTCCATTTTATGAGGATCGCCAATCTTTTTGTGGTATCCAACAGGGAAAACGAAACCGTCACACACCGTACAATGATACCTGCAAGAAAATCCAAAGAAAAAAATTGGACACGCGTGTCGTATTTATAGTTTGTTTTTATTTTGTAACATCTATATATTATGAATAATGAATAAAAAATAAAATAGTAAAATGCTGGTAATAATTACTTTGGAATTCCTTTACCTTGGCAGTAATATTGTCAACTCGCAACGGTTTTACATACAACATACAACTTTTTTAAATTCCTTCAGAATTCAGAATTAGTTCATTGTATAACTTTGATTCCACTATTTATTATTTATACACATTTTTTCATGTTTTCATATTTAAACAAGATGCAGCAACACAGTATTCAAAACTGGGGTTTCATTTGGCTAAATTTATTTCATGACGTTGTAAACTATGCCTCACACATTTTACATTTTACGGGCTAATCTGTAGTTAGTTAGTTAGTTTGTTGGATGACACTGTTTTTTAAAATAAAAATCTGTCTACTCAGAATGATGGGAAATGAGAAATTACTTTTGGGACAAAATTCATTTTCACACCAAACACGAAGCAATTGACACTTTTGTTACACAATTCCCAATTTATCACACATTTAATAATAATAATAATATTCACAATTCACCCTCTCTGTATTCTGTATTTTTAGTAAATGTTTTGAGTACATTTCCATCTGTCTAAATATTAAATATACGTCGTCACTCCTCACGTCAACGTTTTGAATGTGTAATGTGTAATGTGAAATGTCAGCTGGAGAAAAATACGTTTTTAATGCGTATCATTTTGTGTGTGCGTAGTTCTCTGATGTCTGGGTATGACGAATGAGTTCCAGAGAAAGAGAAAGAGAAAGAGAGAGAGAGAGACTTTCAAATGAATGTGAAGGGGATTGTGTGAGGATTTGTCAAGGAGTCAGAACCTATGACTCAGAATATTCAAGACAAAGGGAGAGGAAAAAGGCAATGAAAAATAAAATACATGATACATGGGAACTGGACACTGGACACTTTTCAGATATAATAAATACTCAATATTCAACTCATGAGTTATTCTAAAATGTATAAACGAAATTACGGATTACAGATGCAGTTGGTTACCATAGAAATGCAGAGCACATTCTTTAACACTACACTACGCATTTACCATACATGTGCCTAAATCGGCTACCTATGAGTTTCATCTCACCTACTGTATTTGCATCTGTGTACTGGTCCATCGACTATTGACTAGATGATAGATGATCAATGATGAATGAGCAAGTGAGCGAAGAGTGGAATGGAAACAATGGAAATAAGTTTCCGGCAATGTTTCCGGCAACATACACAATACACACACATACACACTGCACTACTATTGATATTTCACATGCAAGTAAAAAGGATAGAACTGGACACAAAATGAAATGTCATCACATGTTACGATTTGGACTGGTTTTACTCCGTAGCATTTGTACACAAGTCAAATGATTCGAAGATTGACTCGACTGTTTTGTTGCCTCTTTTTGAGTTTTGAGACTTGTTGATCGTAATTTTTCACGGAAATTTTAACTTCATCTCATCTGTTTGAGCTTTGATATTTGATACGCAGTACGCAGCACATCAACTGGAATCTGGAATGAACCAAGTGAAACTAACATGTAAGTGGAACGTAGAAGAGAGAGAGATAAGAGAGAAGAAAGTAGACAAAGTCCATAAATCATTGGTGTTTATCATATACAGTGTATAAACAGGGGCAGCCAACTAAAATATTAAATGTTGACTGAGCACGCACAAATCACGCACACATCTGACTCAGGCTAAAACTACAAACTACAAAGTACAAACTATTACATCAAATAACAAGAATTTTTTCTCAAGTTTTTCTGTTTCTATCCAAATGTTGTGGCTTGAACATTGGACATTGGACATCTCTTCACTTTTTTCCTGGAAAAGCTACACTCATTACTCAACTGCACAGCAATTTTCAAGTGCAGTTGGAAATAAAGGGAAATTTCCTTGTTCACGGATCAAAGGGAAAAATCAAATAAATGGAGAACACTGGTCATTTTTCACCTTCAAGTCTCAACTACTTGAGCAAATATTTACTGAGGCACGTCGACTGGAAAATTCTGAGCTGTTCAACACCACCCACTGTCTCCAAGTCAGTCCAGTCATAGAATAAATATTATCAACAACTGCAAGAAAATCAAACCGTTTTTAAACGTATAAAATAAAATAATTAAGTCATCCCGCATCTCGAGAAAGCGGGATGATAAGATGATAAGCGGAATAATTATCATAGAGGGGAATATGTTATATTTATTGGTCAAGGTTCCAGAATTTTCCGCAACTTTATCACGGAGTCCCAACTCAAAGTTCAAGTAACGGAGGTCTAAACGAGAATTTGGGGTGTTAATTTTAATTTCATTTTGATTTTTTTTGTCAAATTCTACCCTTTGGCATTGTATTCAATCCCAAAGATAATAAAAAAGTACCCCTGGAAACAAAACTAATACCATTTTGCCATGGAATTAAATAAAATCACTTCCTGATCACTGATAATTGAAATTTCATTTTTCTAGTTTTATTTCCGCTTCCGGATTTTCATGACCGTTTTAGCCAGAAAATTTCCGCCATCTTTCCACTCGTACCACGTGATGCCTTTCCAAGATGGTGCTGATGTTGTTTCTTTGGATATGTTCTCTCGATAAATCCCATTTAAATTGGACGCTGGACCGCAGTCGTTAAACTGGAGGGAAAAAACAAAAACATTTAAATGATTTTTCAACTCAATAAAGTTTTTATTTCTGAAAACGACTGTTAATTTTTTAATTAAAATCCTGACTCAATGTTTTGACTTTACGCACCCACCAGCCGCTTTCGAAATCCGCCGCGCAATTTACAACAGCCCAATTATCATTGTCCTTGTCCCAGGTGGAGAATCTCATTCCATTGAGCACCCATTTTTTATCGGATGAACCTGTCATCGAGTCTCCCGCATCCCCAGAAAATCCGCTGATGTTCAATTGGTAGAAATCGGATTCGTCTGAAATGGAGAAGTTTGAGTATTTTGCATATCTTTTCTCCCCTTGGAAATCTTCCAGTTCGATTCGCAACTCCTGGTCACCGTCTTTTGTCAAGGCGTGAATATTTTCCAGACCCAACCAAAAATTCCCGTTTTCGTCGAGAGAGCCGAATCCATTTTTGTAGTCATTCCAATTTCGATCAAATTCATCACGAGGCCCTGAATTTCTTTTTTGAATGAGCGTCCATCCATTGGCCCCGCCAGCAACATCCACATCGGTGATGAAATCACAAAGAACGTGAATTCTCCTGCCGTCGTCATGGGGATAAATTGAGTAAATTTTGCTAGGGTTTGATTGGTGCACTTTTGTTGTAGTGATGTCACTGCAACTTTTGGGTTCTCCTTTGACTGCGTTTCTTCCCGTTGGCATTGACATTGGCGAGGGAATTTCGCTGAAATGCGAAGAACTATTTGTTGTTGATGCAGCAACGTGAATCAGAAGACAAAAACTCGTAATTAGGAAAATGAGGCTAAAATTACACCCAAACGTCAAATAGCTCAAATTTCGTTTTATGCTCTGGTTTTTGGAGTTTCCCATTTTATGGAATTTCCTGTGAAACTTTCAAATGCTCCGCTTTGTCTGTTTCCACGACTAATGAATAATGAATATGTGCAATGAGCGACTTTGGAGTGAATAATTACTCAAGAATCGTTAGTATTGGAATTTGAGATGGAAAGTACAAGAAAAAGGTGACTCACATGAAAAGTTCAGAGCGATAAGGATAACGACCGAAGGATGAAAATTTGCAGATAATAATAATTAGCGTAATGTTCATTTTTCATGCAAAGGACAAGAAACAGAGAGAAAAAGGTAGTGAACATGGATTTACTGTCAATTGAACAGGTAAAAACGGACCAAGTAGTAAAATGCAGAGCACATTGATTTATTTTAATTCCTCCTGGTGACAAATATTTAGGTTGATTACCGTGGTCAAAAAAGAAGTTGAATTTGATTTATTGTTTTATTTGCAACATAGGACGACAAATTGAAGTTGAAAATTATTTGACATGATGAAACACAGTGGACTTTATCATGTACAAACTCCAATAGACCTAGGTGGAAGGTAATAATCAGCTATAGTTGGATGCGGAAATAGGGATGGGATAAATGACTCCTGACCTAAGTCCGCATTTTCTGCAGTCAGTTGAAAACGAGCACCCTTGCAGTATTGATTTTGGTAGAGTGCAACACAAGTGCCTGTCAATGTGACAGATTTTATTCCTTCCAAGAAATTTGTGCAGTCCCCATCGGTTATCGCATTGTACTGGTAGCGTCCGCTAGAACTACCTGTTTTTATGCGTCAATTTCAATCCCAACATGAATTAATATTTGAAAACCCAAGCCTTTAAACTTTATTGGTCCAATTCTTTTCCTCTCCCTCGAGCCTTTGCCTACGCAACTATCATTAATTAAACTGGAAGGATTCAAAATGTGTTTTATAATTATAAATTATAAATGTCAATTTACCCCGATATCTGGTTTCTACGATGACCACAGCTGCAGCAATTTTTTTAATTTGCGCAGACAAAACTTCTCGTTCTTTCGGGGGATTGGGTGTTGTGCTCGTTATTGGTATTGGTGCTTCAGTAGTAAAATAATAAACAAACAAAAACCGTAGCAACGGAAAACAATTAAATTACTTGACTAATTTCGATGTTTTAGCCTACAAAAAATTGTTTGGTTTCTCTCTGAGCAAACGTATCCAAAGAAAAATAAAAGAAAATTGAGCAAATGAATGTTTGCTTTGGATTTTGCAATTTGAATAAGATAGGATTTGAAAGTATGGAGTTTAATCGATATTTACGAACCAAAGCTCCTGTTACATTCGTCTGGAATTGAACTTCCGACCGGAACTGAAACCCGACAAAATTCATCCACACGGACACGAACGCTGCCACATTGACCCACGAGTTGTTTGTAGAGACAAGTACTGTTTGCTTCACAAAAGTATGATTTAGAAATATTTTCCTGGTTTGTCCAGGTGGAAAACGGTGTGGCAGTCCAGTCAAATCCAGTTGAATCCGATTTTCCAAAATGGGAGGAAAATGTGTTCTGTAGTTTTGTGAGGAACCCCAAAGTGTTTCTCGAGTTGGCTGAATGTGATTTTATATTTTGTTGTCTCGGCTGGCGCTGGAGGCCGAATGTTGTATTGAGTATTCCGTGGTGATGCGACAAGTTGGTGTTGTTTAATTCATAAAAAATCTCCCATTTTTCTTCGGGGACGCAGTGAAAACAACATTTTAGTCCAATTGAAGTCAAAATTCCTAAAAACCATCATAAATTTGAAATTCAATGTGACGTTTTGGAATCACTGCAAAATTGTGAAAACAGCAGATGAAAAACTGAAAATGAGGATTTTACCGAGTCCGGTTTTGTCCATCATCGCAGTTACTCCACAGATGGCGTGAGTCTCAGGGCATTTGGTGACAACTTTACCCGAATTCAGAGCCGATTGTTCTGCGATTTCCGTTGGATTTTCAGTGTGATAAATCATGTCAAAGTTTTTGACTGAGCGACGCAGACTCATTTCTCCCGGCGCGAAAGCGAAGCCCACAGCAAAACTGGAGTGAGATTTTTTTGTCCAGTTTTCCCAATCTCCTCGAGGTAAATTTATTACCGCTTCATCTTTTGAAACCATCTCAAGAATATTTTGTTTTTCATCTTCTTCGTATCTCTCGGCACACTTGAATTGAATTCCAGTGAGACCCGTTCGCGAAAGAAATCTGAATCGGTGATCCCGGACGGTTTTTGAGTCGTTGCAAGCTACGTCATTTTCCCATTGGCCGTTTGACTCCCAACACGAAATTTCATTCACCACGATCCATTTTTCTCCGGGTTTGTCGATTTCCAACTGATTTGCTTTTGTTGAGACGTCGTTGCGCTTGGCACGAGAACTGGATTTGGAAATTAAAACCTCCGCCGAAATCGTTTGAGAGTAATTCAAAAAAAGCACAAGGCTCAAAACTAGTTTGAAATGGGCGGATTTTGACATCTTTATTAAAATCCTTAAGAGTTTTTCCAACTTTTTAATTTGTTCTACTTGTGATTTTTGTGTCAAACTCAAGTCATAAATTGTAAATGCGTTAATTACGGATTACTTAAAATTCATTCTTCATTTCAAGTTTCCTTTTCCTCGTAGAAATTTAACGAGTGCCGATTTCTGTTTTGCCCTTTTTAATTGAAAAAGTTGGGCGTCATTTTTGTGGCTTGCAGTTTTCCGTGGTTCTGGATTTCGAATTCAAAGTTTAGGACTAAAGAGACGGCGCAAATCGCTAATGAGAAATTAACTCAGCAAAACCATTTACAATTTTGGAGCATCCTGCAGACAAAATCAATTTACTTGTGAATTACAAACCATCGTAAATTAAACAGGCTCAAAACGTGGAAATTTCCAATCAAAACTTGCGTAATTAATTTATTAATTTAAACTCAACTTGACTAAACTGCGCTGAAAATGTAGGCCAAATATAAATAAAATGCCAAATGCAGTCAAATTTTTAATTAATTTGCGACGTGAATCGATTCATCCCGTGAAAGTGAGAGTCATTGATGCTTCAATGTGAATTGTAAATTTAAGTATTTGTCCAGAAAAAAAATCTCAAAACATGATGAGAATTGAAATTGGAACGAAATTCAGCATGTAAAATTGACCTTTACGTTTTTGCAGTAATTTTCAAATTTTTGCTGCTTCTGTCTAAAATGAGTCGAATTTTGGAATTTTGGACGTTTGGTAAAATTCATAATTACTCTGCTCAACTCTTTCCCCATTTGGCTTACAAAATACATGAAAAAAATGGCAATTTGGACGGGTGTTTAGAAATTAGAAATTACAGTATCTTTTCTTGTGTATTTTCTCGCTGGTTGAAAATCTTGCACTTTGATTTTCAATTTGGTTCCAAGGAGACAAAAGACGCCAAAGAAATACAGAAAATCTGTCCGTTGATTCACCATTTACCACAATCTCAAATCTCAAACCTCAACTTTAAGTGGAAATTCCAGGAGTTTTTCCTCCTCTCCCTCAATTTTAATCGACAGTTTCGTCGCACTCCAAAATGGATAAGGGAGCTACTTAAAATACCAACAAAATACAATTGTGCATTTTTATCCAATTTGACCAATAAAATTGCATTAATTTTAATCATAGTTGGTAATTTGTAATTAAATATTAATCACTTTTAAAGTTCCTTTGGTTCCACTTATAACAGCTTCGCACGGAGTGTTCACTCCAAAGTGTGTCAACAGCGTTGCCGTTTTTCCTAAATCAAGATTATATCAAAATCAACATGAACGTCAAAATCAGAAATCAGAACTGCAGTCACTTTTGACTTTTGACTTTGTTTGCAAGTTTAAATAATAATATTTGTATTTTTAAGAAAAATTATTTCACCTTGCGGATAAACGATAGTTGCAGAAGTCGAGTCATCGGTTCCGCTTTTGTTCAAACCACCCGCCAAAATCTGGAGTGGTTTGAGACCCTTAAAAGCCAAAGCTGCCACTTGACATGGGTACGTTCCCATGTCAAGCGTAACCCCTCCGCCGACCTTCAAATCCCTTGGAAATAACAAACATGCCAAAACTTTTACAGTCATTTCCCGCTGAAAGCAGTTGCAAAAAAATAACGTGCGAATCTTTCAATTTTGCATACCTGTGCCAATCATCCTCCGGAAATAAAATTCCCATGTCTACCATCACCTTTAAATTTAATTTTGCACCGAATTCAACATTAAATTACAGTATAAAAATTAAACGTACTTTTTGTACCTGTAAAACTTCTCCGATTGTTCCCTTGGCCAATTCGTCTTTGAGCCGTTGATACGCTGGGAAAAATCTGGACCAAACCGCCTGGAAAAAAATAAAAACGGTTTGAATTTTCATCTTATGGATTTATGTTGAGTGTTGAATGTTGAGCTAATAATAATAATTGTCAAGTATTTACCTCCATGAAGAACAATTTTTTGCTCCGTGCGTATTCAATCAATCTACAAATTGCGAATAAAAAATATAACGCATATAGATGTAAATTTTCCTCACATTTAAATAGACTGCAGAATAAATTTCTGCTGCGAGTGACCAAAAACATTGAAACATTGAATGAAAGATTCAGTGTAAAATGATAGCTTAAAAAAGTGGTGTAAAATGTTTGCTCTCACTCTTTCGTCTCACGGACGTTCATCGCCAATGGTTTTTCACACAAAACCTGAAAACAAGTAAACGGCAGTAGAAAAATTAACATTTCACTTGAAAAGTCAAAAGGGAATTTTCATGAGGCAAAATAAGGGAATAAATGTCGCGTGAATTATTCAGGGAATTCAAAATTCAAAGCAAATAAATACGCCCAATTTACATGTCGTCCATGTTCTTCTACTTTCTGCTTTGCACGAGTCTGCTCTTTCTGAATTATGCTTTGCAACTCTCTGCTCTTTTTATTTTATGCTTTGCAATTCTCTGCTCTTTCTGTTTTATGTCTTGCAATGCACGAACTTTTCCAATCGCTTTACGCTAACTGTTTTCATTAGTAAATCAAAATCCACATCATTAATAATTTTATTTTTTGTGGTTTCAGGTACAAAATTTAATGACGTACATAATCGTATTTCGACAAAATTCAAAATGTTATTTCTACATTGGGGATTTTTCATAATAATGTTTAATGAGGATTTGTCAATTAATTAACATTATTGAAATCAAAACAAACAAATAAAGTTCCAAA